>JABCJY010000208.1:0-107121 GCA_013184415.1 Fusarium concolor | reverse complement strand
ATATATCTCTTAGAATCTAAAGTCTCAGTAGCTTTACGCTTTAAGCTAGCTATATTACTACTATCTCCTACTAGACTTATTTCTCTTTTTCCTGCTTGCTTTCCGTTATTAAAGAAATTCATAATGTTTGACTTGTTGTCTTTACTATCCAATGGAACAGTGAACATAGGAGAGTTGTTTCCAACTTTTCCAACGTCTGTAGAAACAGGGTAAACTTCCAAGTTCCCTTCAAAAGGCTTCAGAAGCGACTGCAGTTCGTTAGACCACTGATTTCGAGATGGGTCAAGCCACGTTGCGACAGTCGATGAGTGCGGTTCAAGTATCACAGGCATGCGATCGTGGAGGAAATTCAGCTGGGAGTTCGAGCTAGTAGTGATGATAGTGTACGTGTAGACTTTGTCTTCCGATCCTATTGCCTGTCAACATATTTGTTCAAGATCTTGGGGCATTTTATTACCTTCGTATTGGACACAATCCCATAGGCCGGCAAAGAGCATTAGACGACCGTCCTTTCGCCTCACATAGTGAGGGAGTTTGTCTTTGCCCTTTTTGAGCCACTCATAAAATCCCTGAGCGATTACGATACATCTTTTGCGGGCTTTCATACTGGCCCACATTCCTCCTGGCGAGCTGAGTGAGTCGTCACGGCAGTTTATGGTCTTTAACTTCGAGCCGTAGCCTGTATTCCGCTTGGTCCAAGAAGGAATCATGCCCCATTTCATGGAGTCTAGTTTGTACTTGACAAAGTCCGTTGGTTGCTGAGAGCCTCGTGTGGTGGACTTCTGGTTCTCTCGTTGTTCGTTTTGCTGACCCAAGCTATGATCTGGTATACTGGCGCGATAAACCATACCTTGATAGCCGGGGGCGAAGTTATAGCTGTTCCGGGGGGCGCCATCTCCAGCATCGTCTGGCGCGTCGTCGATGTCCAATCCATCTTCCTCGAGCATCCGGCGGATTTGAGACGGTCGCTGCAGGTCAATGTTAGCAAACATCGCATGCCACAGGTCAGCCACCTGCTCACAAGGGCTAATGCGTATCTCCCACACATATTGTATGTATTCTCGAAATGGTGAGGTTGTGTTAATGACGATTTCTCATTGTGGTGTTCACGAGGCCACTTTCGTCAGATGGACCAGGATCACGTGGGACCGTATAACGAGAGTTAATTCTCTTAAATAGCTAGCTAGGTACTAACAGAATGAAGGCGAAAAGACGAAAACGACTAATTTATTTATCCCCTTCACAATATTCCACTTAGTTGGGGCAAAGTCTGATTCAAACATAAAGCTAGGAATTTCTATGGTATCACTATATCGGCACCGTCACTCCACCCAATTTAGTAATCCTATATAACAGTCATGACCTTGTTCTCAGACCTTTCGGCGAGTCTTGCGTTTGAGCGCCATCTCCTCTGCCCACGCATCCTCGAAAAGCGTTGGTTTCTGCTTGACATCTCCTTCCCGGATACCCAAGCGACGAACGACTTGGAAAGCACCAGTACCGACGGTCATTGTTTGGCCCATGATGATACACTCACTGACACCCTCAATTTGGTCAGTCTTCATGCCAGCCGCAGCTTCAAAAAGATGGTCCGGGGTCTTCTCAAAAGAAGCCAGCTGCAGCACACTGTCGCGCATCTTCGATAGACCGAAGCGAGTGATGCCAAGTACCTCGCCCTTGTAAGTCATGACGTCGGCAAGAAGCTGCATGTGTCGCGGATCGATGTCCATGCCGCTCATTACCGCCCCAATTTCAATAGCGATGGTCGTTCTAGCAGCTTCAATACCAAGTACATCTCGACATTCCATGACACTGTTCGTGCGGGCCTTTATGCCAATGACACCCTCAGTAGTCATGCATTCTCGAAGACCGTAGCCTTCAACAAGTACGGTATGAGTATTTTGTTGCGATGTTTCAATGATTGCACGTGTGGCTTCAGGATAACCAGATATAGGCACATTAGGGAGTGTCCGGCGCAAGAAGTTGGCCCTCAGCAACATGTCCCCAGTCTCGGCAGCGGTGGCTTTACTGCGAGCCGTGGTTTTCTTCGCCGGATCGCTGACATCACGCACGCGAACGATGATCCGTTCTCCGTCAATCGATAGATCGTCCCGCTGCACCTTGAGCTTGCGCTGCTTGCAGATAGCCTCAGCGATATCATAGGGGCCAATGCCAAGGTGCATATCTGAAAGGGCGGTAGAGTCGATCTGCAGAACAACGTTACCTTCGGTCGTTCGCCATTCGTCTTCCACGAATCTTAGAACATCCGAGATGTAAGTTTTCTCAATTCTTCCCTTGACTACCCGAGCTGCTTCGATCTGCCCGTTGTTCTCTAGAGGGCATGTAATGACGGGAGTACTGATAGCCTTGGAAGCGTTGATGATTTCCTTGATTCGGGGAACACCCTGAGTGATACTCATGCCGGCGACTCCAGCAAAATGAAAGGTCTTGAGTGTCATCTGAGTACCCGGTTCACCAATTGAATGGGCTCCGACAGCTCCGACAGCATGTCCAGGTTCAACATGCGCCTTTTTGTACTTCTCAAGACACATTTTGATAAAGAGTCGAAGGGTCGATAATGTCACCTTGGCAGTTCGGTCGGCGTGATCTTGGGCTGTGGACCTAACCATGGCATCACCATCGAATCCAGCCAGCTTTCGTACTTTCTCCAATTTTGATGCTAGCTCTTCCACGTGGCGTTCGATGGCTTTGAGGAATCCTCGCGCACCCTCGTGTTCATCAATACCATAATCACTCGTATCCCCATAGTCCAGAATTTCATTGTGAAGTAGCCCGCGCCTAATGTAACGCCGTCGTTCGGCTTCCAGTACGGAGTGACAAAAGGAACGAATCTCTTCCGGCGTCATAGAGGTCTCGCTGTTATCAATAGTCAAACTTTCTGCATGAGTCCATGTTCGTCGGAAATGAACTGGTTCAGCCGAGCCTTCCATATCCACAGGATCGAGCTTGTCTGCACCAAACTGGAATTGAACGATGCCTCCGCCAGATGTCCGTACAGTATCATCGTATTGTGTGGACAGATCTTCAAGTGACTTCATGAGTCGCCGAGACATGTAGCCAGTCTCGGCAGTCTTGACGGCTGTATCGACCAGACCCTCACGGCCTGACATGGCGTGAAAGATGAATTCCGTAGGAAACAGGCCAGTGTAGAAACTGTTCTTGACGAAACCTTTTGATGGGGGTTGTCGAGCGTTCTTGTGGAAATGGGGAAGTGTTCGATCCTGAAATCCATCCGCCACACGCGAACCACCGATAATTTGCTGCCCGACAAGGGCAACCATCTGCGCCACGTTGATTTCTGAACCCTTGGATCCGGACTTGGCCATAACAAGGGGAGCATTGTTGCGGCTCAAAGTGTCAACACAATAATCACCTGCTTGTTGTCGAACTTTGCTCAGAATTCCAGACATGGAGTTTTCTAGCGTCTGCTCCTGGTTACAGCCAGCGGCTTTCTCAAGCTTTCCTGCCTTAAATGTTTCAATCAGGTCGTCGCACTGCTTGTAAGCGACGGCGACAAGCTTTTCCTTCTCTTGGTTCAGCGATTCGGTCGGGAAAACGTCTCCAACACCAATCGAGAACCCCCAATTTGTCAATTGTCGCGCGCATAGTTTAGCCAGCCTATTCATAGCAATAACAGCTTCGTCCGGTCCAAAATCGCGGAGAATGACGTAAAATATTGAGTCTTTCTTGCCCGTCCCGACCGTAGACTTGTCCATACGGCCACACATCACTTCCGAGTTGCGGACAACGAGCCAGCCATCGTTAGGATCCATATCGGGACATTGGCCAGGTTGTGCTTTGTAAGTTTTGCATTTAGCGTCAAGATTGACTTTGACAGGTGAGTCTTTGTTAGGTCGCATCAACATGCTAAAAAGCTGTTTTCCGGTCCAAAGGGACTGGGGTGCAATGATGGCTGGAGGTGGCATGTCCAAGTGTGTCTTGCCATCCATCATGTGCATACAGAGATAGGTAAAGGTCTTTCGGTCGAAAAATCGGTCTTTACTGCTCAAGAGAAAAGCTGCTGTAATGAAATCTTGTGTGGCAGCGATGACAGGTTCGCCGTTTTTTGGTGTCGCCAGGTTATGTTTGATGCCCATCAGGTTGATAGCCTCAGCGCGAGCCTCTTCCGTCTGCGGTACATGAAGATTCATCTCATCGCCATCGAAATCAGCGTTATATGGTCCACAAACACATTCGTTCAATCTAAAAGTTCTCCATGGACGAACTTTAGCAAGATGGCTCATGATACTAAGCTTATGCAGGGAAGGCTGACGATTAAAAAGAACGATGTCGTTGTCCTCAAGGTGCCGCTCGACAATATCGCCAAACTTCAGATCTCGGGCAATGAACTCCCTGTTACCGAATTTCAGAGATTGCAGGTAGCCACCTTCATCCGATTTAATAACACGCTGAGCTCCAGGCCAGACGTCAGGTCCGTTTTTGACGCATTGACGAAGTTTCTCAAGGTTATGCCGCTGAACCCTTTCAGGATAGGTCAGGTTTTTTGCAACCAGTTGTGGCACAGCGACTTGGTCAATACCGAGGTTGGGGTCAGGAGAGATGACGGTTCTTCCAGAAAAGTCAACGCGCTTTCCTGAGAGGTTGCCGCGGAAGCGACCCTGCTTGCCTTTGAGACGCTGACAGAAACCTCTCGTGGCTTTGCCAAAGCCGGGCTGCTGAAGGCCTGGAACGTCACTGTTGACATACATGGCAATCTGTGTTTGTAGGTACTCCCACTGCTCCATGATCGTTTGGACTGGAGATCCTTTCTGCAGAGCAGACCGAATCATACCGCTGACCCAGACGATGTCAGCCAGCTTGGTGGTAATGTCGTCCTCGTTGCTTGCATTGTCTTGAGCGACAGATGGTCTGATACACACTGGGGGGGCAGGCAGGAATTGCCAGATGAACATCTCTGGTCGCCCCTCCGCAGGATCCAGGCCTAGAAGTTCGCAATCTGTAGGGCTGATCATCTTGAAGAGGTTGAGAACTCTGAGAGGGTTGAGGTCTTCCATGGCCTTCCTGAGATGTTTATCGAGCTCTGGGTTCTCGCGTTTTGCGTCGTTGAAAGAGTTGTCAAACTTGATCTTGCTCTCAGGTGGTACTTTTTTCGCGGCAGTCGATTTGTTGTACGCAACAAACTTGTCGTGAGCGAGCTTAAGAACTCCAATCTTTCGAATTTGGCCATTCAAAGAGCCACAATAAGGGCATGTTTTAATTTTCCGGCATTGTTCATTAATCTTTTTGCAGATTTGGGTTCGTCGCAGATTATCCAAGAATGGTCGTCTCAGTTCCTTGAGGAACTGCTGTCGTTCGGGTTCTTCTAGTAAGACTCGTCCGCAATCCTAAAAAGGTATCAGATCTCTGTAAAATAATGGGCCATGCTCGAAAGAAGGGTGGCTTTACCTTGCAGATTTCCTGGAGAATAGACATAATGAAACGAAGGTAGCCGACGTGGAAGGCCGGCAAAGGAAGACGAACATGGCCAAAATGCCCATTACAATCCTTGAGAGATTCCTGACAAGTCGAACATCTTCCTTGTTTACTCGAGGTGCCCTGCAATGGAATTAGTCTTGAGCTGTAATATTGCGAAGTGGATGGGCGCATCACGTACTAGCCGAGAGTCTAACGGGCCGTGGCGATATGGAGCGCGATTGTTCTCAATGTCATAGAGCAAGCGATCGGAAACCTCGAGAACAGCTTGATTGGCGATGTCCTGATTGGATCTAACATAGAGTGCGGAATCAGCAACGAGCTTCGAATCGAAATGGTTAATATGTCATGGCGTGGAGTTTGACTCACTGAATCCCAAATTTGATACCCTTAAACCGCTTTGGCAGCTTGTCCACAAGCTGCTGCTTGACGGGGCTGTCGACAGAAGCAGCGATCGCCATTATGAAGATAACGAAGATGTAGACTTATGTATCGTGGGGATAGAGGCTAGATCGTTGCGAAAAGCAGCGAGCTCGGGCGCTGGGGGTGTCGGTAGGACTGGGATGTCGCGAGTACAGAGGTCGATCACAACAAGCTTGAAATGAAAGCTGTTCGCAGTTCTGGGAGTTCGCATTCGATGTACATGACCAGAGGCGCTCAAGATCGCAGCGCAGAAACCGATATCAAAAGTTGAGAGGCGTGGGTTGGTCGCAAAATTTCCATCGCCTGCTAGAGGGACTCGACCCGTTCTTAGTCTGTCGTGCCCCACCATCCTGTCCACACGCGGGGTGCCAGCCACCTAGGTAGGTAGGTAAGTCTGGGTGAGTAACCCAGAGTGGAGGGAATGAATCATTCGGTGAAGATAACCTCACATGAATCTGTTGATACAGAAGCTTATCAGGGAGTCAGACCAACACTCACAAGCCGGAATTCTACCATTCTTCTTCTACCTTTTGGGCCATTTATAGGTGAGGATAATTGATATAAGTCGCCCAGTAATATCGCTGAATATTTCCCGAATCTGGCAAACGACCTGTGGCGCTATACAACTATTCTATGTCTAGTGGCTGCTTTCTAATTTGCAATATCTCTAATAAAAAAGAATAATAATAATAAAACACCTCCTATTCTTCGGTTCACTCCTTCTTCGTTGAAACCTCAGATTCGTTCTTCATGATCGACCTGCTTGACAGCAGCTGTGAGAGAACAAAGTGGTTTACATCTTCATCAGCCCAATATGCCATGTGGGATGCAATCGTATTGATTGGATTGAAATCCAGTACACTCCTGCATTTACCGTCAGTCTCTATTCACTTTCCGTGTTGCGATGCCATGAACAGAACTTACTCTTGAATACTATAGTCAACTCGGCCATTGCGGTTGAGTGCTCGAACTTTGGCTTCCTCATTGCGCATCTTGCGCGCCTTCTTGTCCTCGTCCACTGCGGCTTGTGTTGTGGGCTCTTGGTCTTTGTCTAATTGGATGCGAGCCTTCTGGAAATTGGAATACAAGGTCTCGATCTCATCATCAATGAGTGTGGCCTTATGGTCACCCGCTGCCGAGTCAAGCTCAGACGCAGTGTCTGCAAGCTTTTTCATACGAGCATCTGTAGCTTCTCGTTTCTCAGCAGCGTTAGACACCTCGATTTCAGAGCCAGTTCCTTCACCTTGACTTGCACTAGCGGTTATTCGTGTCACCTCCTCATTGCTCAACCCAAGAGAACGGTTGAGCAGGTTACTAGCAATGCCAGCACTTAAGCTCGACCACAGTCCACTGACGCTTTGCCCGACCTTTGCTCCAATTCCCGTCAACCCTTGCGGAGCAACATTGCCAAATATTCCTCTCTTTGTGTAGGGTAATAATTGGGGCTTCAGGGTTGACATGGACGGTGATATCAGTGGCTCCAAGCGGTAGCTAATCGGGTCTGATGGGTGGAAAATATTGAAGAGCTGCCGAACCTTCGGCGATGAGACAGAGATGGGAAGACCTGTCAAGGAGGATATCTGTTCCATTCCTGAAGCAAGCGGCGCAGTTCGGAAGGCATACTCTTGTGTACCTGCTCCTTGAATATTATCGATGTTTCCTGTTGCATGGCTATGTCTGGCTGCTATCGTTCTAGAATTATGTTAGCGTCCAAAGGGCCTTTCCTAAGTGTATAGCATAACGCACTGTCCCTTAAGCATCTGAAAAAGGCCAATTGGAGAACCTAGACAGAAGAAGTCTTCGACTTTGAACTCCAGGTTGAGCTCATGGTCCTCTGCGGGTGTTTCTGAAATATCTTGGGCTGGCCACAGTCGCAGGATAGACTTTGGCTCTGTAGGCTGATCTCGCTTTTGTTGGCACAGCAAATCGAAAAGAATTGCAGAGCCCAGAGAGTGGCCCATGAAGTGGACTTTGCCTTGAAATTCCGGGTTCCTTTCTTTGAACAGTTGGAAGATCCGGTTGCATTCGTTGAGCACGATTCTCGAGATCTGGGCCCTATACGAGCTTTGATATAGCAAAACATCCAAGGCAAGGTCCGAGATTAGTGAGCGGGCGAAGGCCACGCCTTCAATAGTAATATCATCCAAGGATGGGTCTTTCAAATAAAGTAAGTCAGCGACCCCTTGATTACCCAGAACAGAATCCGTGGTCTACTCACACTCGTCCTCGTCACCGTCGAGGTCCCCCAGATCGCGCTCGCCTTTCTTCTCACGCTTCTTAGGGAAGTCTAGTAGGTGTCTCCAGCATACTGGAAGTACCTGGACCCTGCAATTTCCTGGTCCTGCACCGAGTTCTGAGTTCAATGCTTTCAGATCAGCTGAGTTGGCGTAAACAGACTTGATTGTCTTGCGGAGAACATTGACATCGTGAACAAAGTTCACACTCTCCATTCTAATGTTGGTTAGCCAATTTGAAAGAGGGGCCTTGTTTGTTTATGCCATACCGCAAGCTGAGAAGCTGGCCTATGCCGTGTGTGACAAGTACCAGGTGCTCTATTTCACGTCCTTGGGTCTCGCCTGCTTGCGCATTGTAGTCATCCTGTATCTCTTGTTCTTCACGCCGCCGTATATCTTCTTCCTTTTCTGCCTTGCTCTTCCCTTCACCCTCAAGAAGGGAAGAAAGTTGTCGTTGGAGTGTTGACTGTCTAGGATCTGGATTCGAATTGCTGTCTTCGCCATCCTGAACTGGGTTTTCATGCGAGGCACGAGTAGAGGGCGGAGCTGATCTTCGGTTCAGCTTCTTTTGTTGCTTTTCGTCTACCGACATACCCTGTTCAAGTATGTTAGACTGTTTTTCATCAGCCTTTTCCTTTCCGGGCTCGTTTTCTTTATTCTTGCTAGGTTCTGAATAGCCGCGGACCAGTTTCAATCCGCTCATGTAACTCCCACCAGAGAATCGTTGGTACATGGAGGAAGTCACCCATGAAAGCATGCCATCCGTGTTCAAATACGCAGTGTTTGCGTCGTGATAGGTGGCCAAGCTATTCATGTATGTTCCAAACAATCGGTATGACTGGGGTTGGCCACGAGAAGAAGATTCTGTGGCAGAGCCATCGACAACCTGCGGTTGTCCATTAGACTCTCCGGTTCCCTTTTCCATCGATCGCAAGTTCTCTTGTGAAGCTTTGGGTGTCAGATTCTTTCTTGTTCCCGTTCCTGACGGGCTACGATCTCTCGCTATTGAGTGGTTTAGTTAGACGGTTGTCGTCAAGAGCTTCGTTTGCCTTACTGGGATACAGCCATGGCTTCATTTTGAGGTAACCCTAGACAAAGAGTCAGATTAAGCGTTACATGAATGGGCTGTTCATGAAACATACCTCCTCCAGCTGGGCAGCTAGGTTCTCCTCGCAAGGACGCAAGTTTGAGCCTTCGTGGTAGAACCACGTGCCTCGCCGGACTGCTATCAATCAGCAAATCTTCAAAGGCTAATCGCACTGCTATTTACCATCATAGACTGGACCAAGCCAATAAACAGGAGCCAACTCTCGGGCTTCAATATTAACGTCAAATAAGAAGTCCTCATTCACAGCGACACGAGTACCAATCGATGGTGAATTTGAGAGTCCGCCGTCCTGATCTGCAATGTCGTCTGTCGTATCATCTGTTGCGTCTGCTTTGCGTTTTCTTGAGGCCAAGCGCATACTACCAGAAGTTTGGCTCCGACCATTCTCTACTTCCTCAAGCAGCTTTTGGTATTCGGTTTCCAAGGCCTTTGAATCCGAAGAAGAAAAGGCATTGTATTTCTTAGGCGGTGTCGAAGGCTTCTCAGGCTGCGCCGATTTGCTCAGTCGAGGTTTCCGCTTGGGAACGTCCACAGCATGAAACCACTGAACCTTCAGAGGAGGACATCCTGAAGGATATGTCCGGAAACTATGGCCGTACAAGTGGGTTGTACTGTGATCGTCAGGGTTCGCCGGAACCGCAGGCTTAGGAGTCTCTTCTTCTGGTTTAGGTTTCTGGGATGGAGTTGTACTTCGGCTGGCAGCCCAAGGATTGATGGAATCGACTGCGGAGCTCAGATATGACTTCTCAGCCTTCTTGTCTGCTGCCCCTGGAGCCATAGTCGCGATGAATGTTCGCGACCATATAGTTTTTCCAAGGGTCGGTAATCTAGGCTGCCGTAGCAACAACGACTTCAAAAGCCTGCGTGTTGGGATAAATGATGGAGCCAGAGCGATAAGTAGCTCACCGATATCGCGACAGGGCCAAGGCAGCAACGTTCCCGATACTTAGGAATATCGTTGGCTGAACAATATGGACGAATTTTATAATAGAGTGAGAATATGACTTCTTGCAGGATTTGATAAGAAAAGCCACAGATACCCAAGACTTAGTGGTAGGTACTATGTTTGTTCTACCTATGTTGCACACGTTCCATGTGAAAGCTGGACGGATGACGTTCCAGTAATGGACAACAGCTTGGGCGCGTTAGTGCGGACGAGTTAAGAGGATGCTAACTACTTCGGGCGCCAATGCAACCCTATCTACAAGTGGAACGTTATTCTTTCGTTAATATCTAGATGGATGGTGGTATAAGTATGTTGATACCTTGAGTGCACGATGATGTGAAAACTTCCGTGTCCCTTGGGGTATTCCCAATTTCAAGTTCCCCTCATATATGCAGGCATTATAGTTCTCTACGATTGTTCATGGTTTATGCAGATGGGTCACTAGATCTACACAAGCCTGTGCCTGAAAGAGTGGGGTTCGAAATACCTCAAAGCAGACAGGATGCCATTTCATTTTCGACAATTCGGACGAGAGAAGGGGCTTCGTCTCTTGGTACTTACATATTCTAATAGCGAATCGCGATCTACTGGGTTGGGGTCCCTTCAACATATCGCCTAAGCCCTCAATTTGTGCCGACCTCTCCAGACTCTTCCTGGACCCACTCCGTACCTGTCACCACTTACACGGCTGAACCATGTCTGCTCGCAAGCATCGAAAGTTGATTCAGTTTGAAGTGCGGACTAGGGAACTACCATTGCCGAAAAAAAATTCCCTTCCGCTTGATTTTGGCTGTCGAAACTTTTCCGGCCTCTACATGAATGGTTTGATCTCGATTTCTCACTTCAAGGGCCTAGTAGCAAGAACTTCCATTTAGTTCTACAGCGATAACAGACCCGTCTGAAGTATCGAACCCCATTGTCCCTGATGCTGTTGAGCGAGGTCCGCAGCTGTCCTGCCTTGGTTGTCTCGCAACCCGCGAATGTCCTTTTCACTGGCCACCGATAAACGGCCAACTCCTACAGCCTCAGCCACAGATCGGGCATCATCTGGGAACGAAGAATTCGGGATCGTAGAACACAGCCACAGCAGGAGCCAAAGCGATTCCTTCTGTCCGTTTTCAACTGCAAGGTGCAACCCGCTCTTCATGTCCGCAAGAGGATCTTGGTAAGTTATGAAAGCTGCCATGTCTCCAATGTCGTCGCGGGCGTCTCTGAGGAGTTCAACGATGCCACCAACATCGCCTTCTGAACACATGACATGCAGTGCGCGAGCTGGTCGAGCTTCGGGGTGGCTCTCGAGATATGCTTCCTCTGTGATGGATGGCAGAATATCCAGGTTTTCTTGGAGGCCACCCTCATTTGTATATTTGACAAGAATGGCGGCACCTGGGGGCGCTGAGAGGAAAGGGTTGGTCACAGAAGGTCCCTCCTCGTTGACGGGAAGATATTTGCTACAGCTAGGGCACTTGAGAGACAGCGCTATATCTGAAGACTGGTCTAGCAAGCACTGCCTATAATGATTTAGTCAATACGCTGTCTGTGGAAGAGAGACTATATTGCAAATAGTGCCACGACGGGACAAAAAGTCTTACCAATGAAAATGACAGCCGCAGGGGAGTTCAAGGTCATCGGGGATTAATAAATCTGAAGCCGTGCTGGGGCCAGCAGAACTGGATGCCGCAGCCTCATCGTCCACATCGTCTTCATGGTCAAGGCGCAAAACCAACGCCTCCTCGCAAACCTTGCAAAGAGACATAATTTATTTGGGAGGTAAATCAAACAGTGGTTTTAAGGTTATTGTTGCTTGCCAGGCGTAAACTTGAGTGTGGCGCAAAGGGCAAAGGTGAATGTATTCGTAAACATACCTAGAGACGATGGAGGTTCTGCTGTGCTTTTTTTTCTCGTTGTCTCCACCATTCAGCAAATGTCACCACCAGCCGAGTGTAATAAACATTCCATGGACCTGACGCAACCGAGTGGGGCTTTGCTCAGATGAGAAAACCCAGCCTGTTAC
Source organism: Fusarium concolor (assembly GCA_013184415.1). Taxonomy (NCBI): domain Eukaryota; kingdom Fungi; phylum Ascomycota; class Sordariomycetes; order Hypocreales; family Nectriaceae; genus Fusarium; species Fusarium concolor. Next base: position 94,942 of record JABCJY010000208.1, on the reverse strand, counting down.
TGGACAACCACAATACATCGAGAGGAAGCTAGAATTATGGAATCCCAGGAGTTTCATACTATAATTAAATGTACTGGTTTGAATACTTCAGTCGACTTGGGTAAGACGTGGTCGGCGATCAATTGTTTTCTGAAAATCAACATGCTATTCGATTTGCCTCAGATATCTTAGCGCTTGTAAGCAAGTGCCTAACCATTTACTACTATCATAAGTAAATGGTGTGCCTAGAGTTTGAGTCGTAAGTGATTGCGAATGCCTCACCAGGAGTAGGTCCTGGGAATAGATAAGCTTGAATGAAGGAAAAACCAGCGCTGCACAGCCATCTCGAACAGTGCTCATTACATCACTGCTTTAGCAGGCCACATTCGGATAAGGAAGCTCCCCGTAGTGACGTGGCATAAAGGTACTGTTTCATGAGTAGTTAGGTATAGTCATCCTTCCCCTGCTCACAAAGGATACATGAGCGGCTGTAGAAAGGTACTTGATCGACAGCATTGTTCAAGTACCTACTGAATTTGGACTGGGATCTCCCCCACTCAACTTATGCCGCCTGAAGACAGTCCCTCTCCTTTCTGGCGCCCAATTCTCGCATCATCTTCATTCTTCAACTCAAAGCAGGAAGCGCGACACAACTTCTTCTTGATCACTCAACTGTATCTTTGATTGCTCCAAGTCCACAAAGAAGCGCGACTCCTTCGCCCTTCTCAGTGCTCTCCATCTACCTAGGCGACCTTTCTGAGCGCCCCGCCTCCCCCGCCATGAACGTTTTGAAACTTCAGAGGTCGGTCGCACCGGATCTCGCGGTCTTAATTCCCAAACTGACGATGTGACGATAGGAAATTTCCTCAGTTCCAACAGAACGAGATCTTCAGCTTGTCCGATGCCTTTCAACGACTTGATGTTGACGACAGAGGATACCTCGACGAAGCTACCGCCATCAAAGCAACCCAGCAGAGCGAAAACCAGCCTTATGATGTTGTGCGCCAGGCGTTAAAGGAAGTCGAGCTTGATTCTTCCCGACGTGTCGAGCTCGAAGACTATGTTAGCGTACGTTCCCATGCCTCCAGCCAATCTCAAGCATGACACTGACACTGATGCCGCCAGCTCGTTGCCAAGCTTCGTGACTCCTCGCCTGCTCAGAAGCGCATGTCCACCGGGCCAGCTCCTCCCTCTGGAGGTGGTGGTGTTGTGGCACAGCGTACTGGAGGCCACGCTTCCAAGGGCAGTGTGAGCGGAAAGATTCAGGTTCAGGGTTCCAATGCCAATATCACTCACACCATCAACGAGGATGAACGCACCGAATTTACCCGTCACATCAATGCTGTTCTAGCTGGCGATGCCGATATCGACAATCGTCTCCCTTTCCCCACCGATACTTTCGAAATGTTTGACGAGTGTAAGGATGGTTTAGTTCTGGCCAAGCTCATCAATGACAGCGTTCCCGACACAATTGATGAGCGTGTTCTCAATATACCCGGTAGGAAGATCAAGAACCTCAATGCTTTCCACATGAGTGAGAACAACAACATTGTTATCGAGTCGGCCAAGGGTATAGGTTGCTCTGTCGTTAATATTGGTGCTGGCGATATTATTGAGGTTAGAGAGCACCTGATCTTGGGTCTAATCTGGCAGATCATTCGACGAGGACTGCTGGGAAAGATCGATATCAAGCTCCACCCCGAACTATATAGACTTCTTGAGGAGGATGAAACTCTTGAGCAGTTCCTCCGTTTACCTCCCGAGCAAATCCTTCTCCGTTGGTTCAACTACCATCTGAAAGCTGCCAAATGGTCTCGCACGTAAGTTGGTTATTATTGCGTTCTTGCTTTCTATTCGACTGACCACTTACAGCGTCAACAACTTCTCCTCTGATGTTAAGGACGGCGAGAACTATGCGGTTCTCCTTGCACAAATCGGCCCCGAGTACGGCGTCACCCGTGCTCCTTTGCAGAAGCAAGACCTGCATGACCGAGCCGAGGCAGTTCTTCAAGAAGCTGACAAACTCGGCTGCCGCAAGTTCTTGACACCAAAGTCTCTTGTTGCAGGAAACCCCAAACTTAATCTAGCATTTGTCGCCAATCTCTTCAACAACCACCCCGCTCTTGATCCCATCACTGAAGAGGAGAAGCTTGAGGTCGAAGATTTCGATGCAGAGGGAGAGCGTGAGGCTCGAGTCTTTACACTCTGGCTTAACAGCTTGGACGTCCAGCCTGCAGTCGTTTCATTCTTTGATGATCTTCGGGATGGCAGCATCCTCCTCCAGGCTTATGAGAAGGTCATTCCCGGCTCTGTTAACCCCCGTCACGTCAACAAACGACCGGCCCATGGAGGGGAGATGTCGAGATTTAAGGCTGTCGAAAACACTAATTACGCGATTGAATTGGGTAAACAGAACGGTTTCTCGCTGGTAGGTATTCAGGGAGCCGACATCACTGATGGACAAAGGACCTTGACTCTTGGCCTAGTTTGGCAACTTATGCGCAAGGACATCACTGTTACTCTCTCTTCGCTAGCTCAAAAGCTTGGCAAGAGGGAAATCACTGACTCTGAAATGGTGCGATGGGCAAACGATATGTCACGAAAGGGTGGTCGAAACTCTGCGATCCGCTCTTTCAAGGACCCTTCGATCGGTTCTGGTATCTTCCTTCTGGATGTTTTGAATGGAATGAAGAGCAGCTATGTCGATTACGATCTCGTAACAGCTGGTCAAACTGACGAGGACGCGTACTTGAACGCCAAGCTGAGTATCAGCATTGCTCGAAAGCTCGGTGCCACCATTTGGCTGGTTCCCGAAGATATCTGCCAAGTCCGCAGCCGCCTCATCACTACCTTCATTGGCAAGTTCTCTTTATTTCATGGTTACCTATGTACTATATGCTAACACAGCTGATAGGTTCCCTCATGGCCACTCACGAGAAAATGTAGATCTAGTTTGGGACTCGTTCGGCGATGGCGCGATCCGGGGATGTTGTCATTCAGACAGGAATATTCGATACTCATATAAAAGCTTGTGTTCAATTGACTATCATTTTACCATCCCATTATTGTCCTCTTGCTAGAACGTAGTCAATCATCAGCTGAAGTACCATCTCTCCATTATAATTCATGATGGCAAGCTAGAAATATGTTGTAACGCCAAATTGGGGCCTCGTGTTGTTATATAATATGAGAGCTGTGCCGCTAGAGACCATCATACATTCTACCCTTGCGGGCTGAGACGTCAGTGTGTTGTATGAGTTCTCAAGAGTGTGGCTCAATTGCAGGGTTATATAATAGTCGTTGGCTGGAACGAAATCAGAGGATCAAGTACAAGCTGCATAGCAGACTCGGGCCTGTGAAGATGCCCAACCAAAATATCAGATTCCCCAGTGTCTTGCGTCCGCGTAGCCATTTCGTACGGCTCAGCCTAACTAACTGTTGAGAACCCCGTCAGTGATAAATTCAGGGCTCAGCCGGCAATAGGACTTACTGGTAGTTGACACATCTGAAGGAACAAGAGATAGCCTCTCAACTTCTTAAACAGACACCACATGACAAGTTCGTGAACGCAAGCTGAGAGAAAGAATGTGATAAGCGTGGCAGTGTGTTTGTTGACCTTCAGGGATGAGATAGAGCTATGATATACGTGTCGAAGAAGAAAGACGTGAACTGGACGATTCCAGTCGCGGGCAAATTGATCCCATGATACTTAGTAACAGGTGTGTCAGTTTTCAAGTCGACATAAAACGAATATCCTATCGCTTACCGCTGTTCCACCACGCATCATAGAAGCTTCGATCGGCAAAGTATGTCAACTCAGCCAGAATATTCAGGATAGTTTCCCATATGAGATACCAGACAAGCTATACGGGTCAGTATACCTGCCTAGCAATGACATTTACGCCAACATACCAGGTATTCCATCATGAAAGGAAAGATAAGATCGAGTAAAAGGCCTGGGAACTCCTGGAATCTCCCAGCCAATGGTACGCCGTTATCCTTCATCTCAAGTGTCTTCATAACAACAGGATCTGCGAACTTCTGTTAGTCTAGACAAGTGATAGGTTTCGGTAAAAGGTAGCCCACATATGGAGTATTGCGAGACTTGAACCATAACAAATAGAACACCAAACATCGCCGCAAACTTTTCCAACACATACGACCAGTCGATGGAATCAGATCGCGGGTATTCTATTTCGTAAACAAGAGTCGGCAAGGGGATCCACTTGTAGTGTTCGATGAATGACAGATTATTTGGGTACGCCTTGTCCATTGTGGTAGCGGTTCCTTTGAGTTCGTCTGTCATTGCATCCACCTCCCATTTCATGATACGTTCGAAAAGGGCAACTTGTTCGTCATCCAGAGGCTGATGGGAAGCTATAGCTCGCGAGATCTTGTCGATGTCACTCTCTTCATGCCCGGGCTGCGCCGATATAGACTTTCGACGTTCTTCGGCCGAGGGTGCAACGCTAAGGTGCTGTATCGAGATGGCTGATGCAGGAGGCTCAGTTTGAGAGGGAGTCATGGCTGGGTCGATAAGGTCGAGTTGCTTGAGTTTCTTCATGATTGTAGCGCGCTGCTTATATACTGAGGATAAGTGACCATTGTAGAAAGCATAAGAGTGCTGCTTCATCAACATGACTATGCCATGCAGGACGAAAAACACAGTATGAGTCCATGGCCAGTCGCGCCAAAGAGTCAGGCCAATGACACCTGTCAGGAAAGTTGTTTGCCATATCTAAAGATCGTTGAGCTTATTTCACGGCTATTGCTGAATACTTGTCGCTTACGTTCTGAATAACCCAGCCGGCCCCATCCCAATTCAGGTAGTTGGCAGATACGAGCCGTTGAATCAGCCAAGTCACTGCTGTAAGAGCACACATAATGCCATCGGAAAGGAGGAGAACAATAACTTTGATCCCGTCAGTCTCATAACCCAGGTAGGCAATGTTTAAAAAAGCAAAGGGGGGGGGCATTCAATACCATCTCGATGAAACATAGTCTTCATGATCTCGTTTGATCCCAGAGGGTTGCCATAAATTTGCCAGTTCTTGAGGGAGATCTTGAAGACAAAAAGTGTAACAGCCAGCCAGAATAATGTATAAAAACCATGGAATGGACTGTTCGATGCTGATGGGCTATGACGATCAAAGGCTGAAAATTGGCTAGTGAAGACAAGGTCTGCAAACTTCCGCCGTCGATGCTTTGAAGTAGTGGATTCCTGTGACCATTCTGAGCTGGTCTTGAGTAGTCGTTGTAGGCTATTGTCCTCATCTAATACAAGGTGTATTCCTGAGTCGCGGCGATTGAAGCGCAACTCGGCTTCTTGCAGGGGTTTCTCAAGATCCGTTGTTGATAAGGGTGTGGTTTCTGGTCGTGTGTGGGCACGACGAGCGTAACGATGCCGGACGACGGATGGCTCTGTCAAGCTTGGTCGAACATTCTCATCATAGTCCTCTTCGCTGGGTGTTTCAGAGCCGAGCCCTGGGCTGGGCCCATCAATTGTCATACCGGCAGCTCGTAGAGCTTCCCCCAGTGATCTCGGTGTCGGTCGTTGGGTTTCCGGTGCTGTATGCCCGGCGCTCCGTCCAGAAAGCGGGGACTCCCCGAGAACAGCTGAGGATACCATGTGTTATATAACAAGTCTGGGGAGGCTTCAGCGAGATAGTTCAAGTAATAGGTAGTCAAGCTGGATGAGTTGTTAAATGTGTGTTGTGAGTCTTGACAAAGTCTCTGTCAGTTTGGGGAAGATTGGAGATGGTCTAACAAGATATGTGTAAGATCGACTCTATATGAATACAAAAACGAATACAGAAAGATTTCAAATAAGATGTTACAGAAAGGAGCTGCCGCTTTTTAAGACAATCACGAAGGGAGTTTGCACATGAATTTCATCGGATGCAACGGCTGAAGATCAAACAAAGCAGCCGGCATTTGAGAAACCGCGCGGGTGCCGACCGCACGCTTCCTCTATCTGCTGATGAGTCCGAAGTTGCCGTGGCAAGAAACACTGGTAGAATTATGCTTATTGTCTTGCTTTTGTGGGTGATGCTTGTCAGATTGACTTATAAGAATATAGCAAAACGTCATTGTATAAAGAACCTCGGCCGCTGGACCCTCTATTGCTAAGTCCTACAGTACTGTAAAGTCCTGTAGGTCGGAGGTTGTGGATGAGGCTTACACACACTGTCGGCACGCTCGGTAACGTCAAACCTATGAATAGATGACACCACATGGGTCATGGGTGTCATCTACTGCAAACTTCCCAGCAAATGTGTTTTTGACCGCATGTGCATCTGTCCCCTTGATATCAGTCATTGGTAAGTGGGCTAGAGGGTGCATGTACTTCAAGCAAAGAAGAGAAATCCATACAAATTGAAACTACTAATAAGGTAACTTTTGAACAACTCATAAGGATACTGTCCCAAGGCTTGGGATTAGAAATCAAGGAGTTGGCTCATGTATACTACATAGGTATTTATGTTTTTAATAACAAATAATATAACCTTGTAATAGAAAGCCTTTGTCTAGACCAAAGAAAGGTGACGTGATGACGATATCTTGGAGAAGCTCCATTGTGCGGCTCTAGACTCAGCAAGCCCGCAATCGAGATATGACCTCATATGGTAGCAAAGGTCGTTTAGGCAGACAATTAGATGGGGCATCTTTCTAAACCGCATCCACAAATTCTTCACAGGCTATCCATGAATCGGACTCCGGGCTCCTGTAAAGGCCGTCCTTTTGCACTCCGCGTACCGATTTGAAGCCCGAGTAAACCAGAGCCACGTGAGATAAATTTTACCTAGACAGACAGTGTTGGGAGTTCAATCACTCTAAACATTGCAAATTGGCTTCTCTCTGATTCCAAAAAATAAAAAACAAGGCTAAAAGCCGGGGACATTACCTAGGGAGTACTACAGTACAGTGTTACGGGTTGCCAAGTGCGTACCCGTAATTCCATTGGTGCAGAATGTGCATTATGTCAGCATGCCGCTAAATTTTCCGTACCAAATACTCGTGACCATATCGTACAACTTCAACATTGCTCAAGGTTACACCATCATCAACACGTTTCCATCAATCTTCTTCTCCCCAGCACTTTTCGGAACTGCTTCATCAGATTCCTGTTCTTTTAAATCACCGAGAAGTATTAATTTGACTAAACAACAATGTCTCGCGGCGGCACCACCCTTTACGTGACCGGCTTTAGCCACGGCACCCGCGCTCGCGACCTCGCCTACGAGTTCGAACGGTATGTCAACCTCGCTCACGCTCACGCCCACGCCCTCGCCCACGTCCACGTCCACGTCCTATCGTTTTCGCGCGCGCCTTCGTCCGTGTCTGTGCCATAGGCTGGAGATTGTTTGAATGATCTTCTTCCTGGCCCTGACGCCTCGCCGTCCATCGTCGTCCTCGCGCCATCGTCCTCTCGTTTTCGCCCGCGCCCACGTCCCCAGCACTCCCTCCTCCCCTGTCTTCCCATGTTCGTCGGTGGGACTGCTTGTCCACTGCACAGTCGCTTTTCGGTCGAGCCGGCGCGGAGTCTTTCGAGATCCGACGCGCGAATGCACATAGCGTTCATCAAAAGGGGGCCTCTGTCGGCGTTTTGCTGTATTACAACATGTTCCGTAGTATACTGACATTGAACTTCATAGCTATGGCCGACTGGTCCGCTGCGACATTCCTGCTCCCAGGTCTACGTCCAGCCGTCTGTGAGTTTGATAACTTCTAATGCCGTATTATTGAACTAACATGACAACAGCTTCGCTTTTGTTGAGTACGAGGACCGTCGTGACGCTGATGATGCTTATCATGAGATGCACAACAAGCGCATTGGCCGCGATGATATCCTGAAGATCGAAGTATGTTGCCTGAATATTATGATCAACACTACGAAGTACCTGAACACATCGCTGACTTATCTCCAGTGGGCTCGCACTCCTCCTTCTGCCTCCTGGCGCTTTGAATCTGGTCGTGACCGTGACCGACGTGGTGGTGCTCGCTCTCCCAGACGTGGACGTTCTCCTTCTCCTCGTCGCAGCACTCGCGATTATTCTCCTCGCAAAGACGACCGTCGGGATCGTGACCGAGACTATGACCGCGAGAGCCGACGTGATAGGGATCGCTCTCGCAGCCCTGATCATCGGTTTGTTTTCTCCTCACTCACTCCATTATATTCATACTGACACAATTGTACAGGGACCGTGAGCGTGACTCCAAGGAGGAGCGCGATGACCGTGACCGAAGGGAGAACGGTACTAATGGTGATGAGCGCAAGCGTATGTTTCCCGTATCTTTTCTGAATCGACACGCACTCACATTAGACGCAGCTCTTGACAGCCCTCCTCCCGCTCACGACGACCTTGATGTCGCCGAGTAAGCATCTCTTTTGCAACGTTAGAAACTTTTGCCGTTTCTGGCCAAGCTTCTCAAGTAAAAGTTCCTGCGTTCTATTTAAGGCTGGCTTCATTCCCTTTCACTTGACAGGTGCAATGTGTAATATTGTTTGAATGGCCCAACAGAGGGTATGGCATGGAGCGTATAAGAAGCTACAGATGCCATGTTGGGTCGGGTACGGGTACATCGTTTTTTCCGAGACTGAAGGCTTTAGCCACGGCGCGTTTCCTTTGGAAGTTCTTATTTCGTAGTTAGTTTAGACTCTTTTGTAACATGATTCGGCGCAACGGGTCAATGATCTGTCTGTATCGCATATCTTGCCGACCCGTCTTGCAGTGAATTCAGCACTTTATACCAAACCACGATGACGTTGTGTAGCTCAAAGCTGTGACTGGTTCCATTCATGCGGTCGCGCTATCATAGGGGTTCGTTTTGGCCAGTCAACTTGGAGTCTTTCATTGTCGCGGCCCCTTGCCCCTGCGCCTAGCTGAAAGAAGTCTGGTTCATGGCTGAGCGCTTTCTTAACCATTGCCTGAGTCGACGCCTCTCAGATTCCGGCTCCAAATCAAATCAGTCAACACTTTCTGCAATGTTGTTTGGCATGCGGACTGACCCATGGGACGGGAACATCACACCAGTGCAAAAAAGCTCGTCGCAATTCCAACCAGGGCATCATAGACACGAAACCAACTGATCCCTTATTAATATAAGCCATCCTGTGCATATGATTACTTGAGTGCATCTGCTCAATGTCATCTGGTATTGACTTAACTTACCCTGTAGCACAATGTACCTGATCTGTTGGTGAGAGTTTTCCCTCCCCACAATAAAGCGTTCCTAGTCTTGCTTTTGCTTCTCCCGAACGGAAACCGGGGGACCACGCGCGCGCCCCGAAGTCATCCGCAACGCCGGCTCACGCGCCCCCCATCCGCTCCTTTGACGGCACCGATCCCGCCTACCGTCCGTCGACAACCTCTTCCCATCATCGCTCGAGTTTGTTCCCTATAAATACGATCCCTGCCGAATTCTCGACAAACCGACTCGCCAATAACCTGCCCGCACGCCTTGTCGTGTGTCGGCCCCGGCGCAGACGTCTTACAGTTCTCCCCCGATGGTTACCGACAGCCTATCCTCACCTCGATCTTCCAGCATGCCATCGCTATCCTTTCAACCTCAGTAACAATTGGAGACCATCGTTTGATAGGGAATATTTCAGATCTTGGAAGCTATATCTCGAGCTTTAAGGCAGCCCGCCACCGCCGCAATCGACGTTTGAAACCTAGCAACCATCACGAACCCCGGCACCTTCAACAAGGACGAAGCCTTGTCTTGAGACCAATTTCTATTGTGTCTCACACACGACGTGATAAATTTGCCCATCACCATGTCCACTGTACGTCAAGTATGCGCCAATTGTTGACATCGAGACAACTCCCGTGTCCGGTCACTATTACATAGAAAGTGTTGCTAATAGGTATCCTAGTCACAGCCAGATATGGTCAATTCGGCAGAGGCTGTGGCCTCCAACCGCTCCATACAATTTCGAGAGTCTATCTCTCAGCCAGTCGTCGCTGCATTTTGCGCTGGAGGTGTCGCTGGCGCTGTCTCCCGGACCGTCGTATCCCCCCTAGAGCGACTCAAGATTCTCATGCAAGTTCAAAGCGTGGGACGAGATGCGTACAAGTTATCAGTAGGGAAAGCATTGATTAAAATGTGGAAGGAAGAAGGTTGGAAGGGATTCATGCGAGGCAATGGCACGAACTGCATCCGCATTGTCCCATACTCTGCTGTGCAATTTAGCAGTTATAACTTCTACAAACGGGTGCGTAATACGACAGACGAGGCTCAATTCCGCGCATAGGAGGCTAACAGAAATACAGAACATCTTTGAAAGCTACCCGGGTGCTGATCTATCACCGATTACTCGCCTTGTCTGTGGTGGCATTGCTGGTATAACATCCGTCTTTCTCACATACCCTCTCGATATTGTTCGCACACGGTTATCTATCCAATCTGCAAGTTTTGCGGAGCTGGGAACCAGACCGGACAAGTTGCCTGGCATGTGGACAACTTTGGTACAAATGTATAAAACTGAGGGCGGCATGTCTGCCCTATATCGAGGTATTATTCCTACTGTTGCCGGAGTCGCACCATATGTAAGCCCCCAGCCTCTGCCCGCAGCAATATGTAACTTTCAAGAGCTAATAAACCTCCAAGGTCGGCCTTAATTTCATGGTCTATGAATCTGTTCGGAAATACCTGACACCAGAAGGAGAGCAGAACCCAAATGCAACCCGCAAGTTACTCTCTGGTGCCATATCTGGAGCTGTCGCACAAACTTGCACATATCCCTTGTAAGTAAGCCTGTTATCATGAGTTTGCGGTTGTCTTGCTTACAGAATACATAGTGACGTTCTACGGCGTCGGTTCCAGATCAACACAATGTCAGGCATGGGCTACCAGTATAAGGGTATCACAGATGCAATTAGGGTCATTGTGATGCAAGAAGGAATTAGAGGTCTTTACAAAGGTATTGTGCCCAACCTTCTCAAGGTCGCTCCCAGTATGGCCTCAAGCTGGCTCAGTTTCGAGATGACTCGCGATTTTCTCCTCGATCTCAGGCCGGAATCTGAGCCACGCTCCTTGTGATTTTATATAGATATGTGAAGATAATCTGTACTACGGAATTTTTTTTTTTTAAATCCTGGTTGTTAGGCATTGGGGGCAAGAACAAAAAGGTATGGGGATTGGCGCCATCATGGGAGACGTCAGAGGAAAGTAGACTTGTACAATCATGGAGCAATTGGAACAATGGCAAACCTCGTTGTTAGGCCTGCCATACTTAGTAACTTACTGGAGGATGCATAGAGGGCTAAGAAAGAGTTGATAGCAGGATACCAGGCATGACATTTAAATTAATAGACAAAAATCTATCGCATATTTACATTGCAGCGATACTGGCACAATGACCTGTATTCAAATCTTGTTCGCTGCTTGTAACGAGCTTGTTCTTTCTTTACCTACCAGCAGACCACTGTCGATTCTTGGTAACGATTTTGTGTCAAAGCTTTCGGCAAAAATGATGACTTAAAATCCCCTGGCGCGCGATGGTCTGCACCGTATTGATGCCTTGGGTCACGTGCTGCTTATGTAAAGATAGCGCAAGCCCTAATTGTTTGGAACCGCCCACTGCCTCGAATAACCTGCTCTGAAAATATTCTATTTCCATCCCGCACAGCCAACTTTTTCAGCGACAACCGCCGCCATGGGTACGTGAAGAACTTGAAATTCAGCCTCTGTATGCGAGTAGAGAAGGAGCGTACTTTTGTGCCTCCTTCTCTGCGACCAAGGCACCATCTTGTCCGCGAAAGCGCAAGACAGAGTTGCCCATTTTTGAGCATGCTTGAACCAAATGGCTGACGCTGGCTTCACCTCACAGGTATCGATCTCGACCGCCACCACGTCAAGGGCACTCACCGCACTGCCCCCAAGAGCGACAATGTCTACCTCAAGCTCTTGGTGAAGCTTTACCGCTTCCTGGCTCGTACGTCCCGACCGCATACATTCGAACAAGAACTCCCGAATTAACCAATTCTAGGTCGAACCGACTCTTCCTTCAACAAGGTCGTTCTCCGACGTCTGTTTACGTCCAAGATCAACCGCCCTCCCGTCTCCCTGTCCCGAATTGTCGCCAACATCAACAAGGAGGGTGAGAAGCGAACCGTCGTCGTTGTCGGTACCATCACCGATGACAACCGTCTGCTCGAGTTCCCCAAGGTGACCGTCGCTGCTCTGCGATTCACTGGCACCGCCCGCGCCCGCATCACCGCTGCTGGTGGCGAGGCCATCACACTGGACCAGCTTGCTCTCCGTGCCCCCACCGGAAGCAACACCCTGATCCTCCGTGGCCCCAAGAACGCCCGTGAGGCTGTCAAGCACTTCGGCTTTGGTCCCCACAAGCACAAGGTAAGATCGACCAGTAGCCGTGCTCTAGTAACAGATTCTAACACCCGCTGCAGAAGCCCTACATCGAGTCCAAGGGCCGCAAGTTCGAGCGTGCCCGTGGCCGAAGACGTTCGCGCGGTTTCAAGGTCTAAGCGGCTGGTTGGTGAAAATTATTGGCCTTGGGCGGAGTTCGGGCCAGTTTATGAGGCAAATGATGCCGAGATTCGGCTGGCAAATGGGTCTTGCATGGAATTGGCGTGCCTAGGTATCACAAAATTCTACAATAAAATTCTCGCGCATTACTGCCGTCATAATGTTTTTCCTCAGGTGATGGCAATTGACTTACTCTTAGCACCGTGTACCATTAAAATAGCATGAATGCAGAGTCACACCTTACAAGTCTGGTTTAAATATAGTATTTTGCACATTCAACAGACCTATTCCTGTTCATCTGAAGGGTCTAACGCAATGCCTGGCTTTCTTCGTAGCCCAATAAAGTACGCCTCCCGGCTCTCCTGCATAAGGTATTAGCACATTACATAAAGTGGAAAGCATTACTCTGTGACTTGACATGTACCTTTCTCGAAGACTCGGGCTTCTCTCTGAACACTTTAGTGAAAAGCGTCTTCATTTTCTTCTCAAAATCCTTATCCTCAGGTCCCTGGTAGAACTTGCAAACAAAATGTCCACCAGATCGAAGAGTGTCACTGGCAAACTGTAGAGCGGCAGCGCAGAGGTCCTGAGCTCAAGCGTCAGCAACTATTACCTAGCAACACGGTAAAACATCCCTTACCATACTGCCAGCATGGTCGCGAAAGGCGTTTCCGCTCGTGTTCATCAGCCTATGATAGGGATTACTCATTGTGTTCACATTAAAGCCGGTGGTTTGCTCCCAGGGTGCTGACATGTCACTTAGAACAACCTGTGGGAGCATTAGCAGCTGTAGCATATTGAGAGGAGACTTGACAGACATCTACGATGCGTTTGTTTGGTTCCTCTGGTTCAGATGCTGGTAGTTCGTTTTGCCCAGTGTGTCGTTCCATGTCGAGGTAGCTCGGCCGATCAACTGCGATACTCTCATCCGTATCGGAGGTATCGGTCTCATCGATTTCCTGCACCAGAGCTGGACGTCGGTGACTTTCAATAATGAAATTTTTTACCATCTCTTGTACAACTGGCGAAAGGAAATCGCCCTGAAAAGTCGCTACACCACGCGGTGGCTGAGCTGGGATGAGGTCGATACCAATGACTCGGCCATTCGGCTTCGTCCTTTCCAGGGCAACCTTGACATGTCAGTAGGACCGTGAACTGAGTGTATCAAGTGGAAATTTACCTGTGACCAACTGCCTGGTGCATATCCCTTAGGAAATTAGCTCAACAATTCCTGTATCGCCATAGAATGAGAGGTGGACTTACCAGATCCACCACTGTCTGCCCATTGCCGTTGAATAGTTTATACTTGGAGTCTATCTGTTTATGATCTTAGCTTGTATATAAGGAAACATGGTAGATTGGGGAGAGTTTACCTCTAAGAGCTTGAAAGCCGCCCGGCTTTTGAGTCCTTGAACTTTTGCACCACGGGCGAAAGCATCACGACCTTGGCGCTGTTTCCAACGAGAGCCTGATGAAGACCATCGTGTTGAGGATGCCGCTGGACGTGAAACTGAGAAGCATGGGCTCAATTGACGTCCTGCGTTCAGAAAATTTGAGGGTAATCGGATCGACATCAGAAACTAGTGAGACCAAGAGAGTAGTGAGCAGCAAAACGCTTCGCAAATGACTGCCCAGCCGAAACACTAATAAGGAAGATGAGGAATCTACTAATTGAAAGAAAGATTGACAACTTTTCAGTTGTAAAGCCAGTAGGTGTTTTTTCCCAACTAGAAAAATGAAGAACATGCAGACTGTGATTGATGCAGAGTTGAGGTTTCACTACGATTCTGTCAACAAAACTCTGCTAACCTATACTACCAAACACTTCTGTGCGAAAATTCCAGCCTCACAAAGTTAATATTTAATATTACCTGACATCCCATACAGACTTATTTCATCATGTACGAAGAAAAAACAATGATCATCATTTGAATTCAAAACACTTACGCCATTGCCAGAATACCCTTAACCCAGTACCGCCGCTATAAAAGAAGAATCACAAACCAACACCAAACCATGCCATATCCATATTTGTCCATGCACTGAATAATACAAACATAGTTTCCTCTAATGTAAGAAACTAGCCCCAACTCCTCGTCGATCTTTCTTCAAAGGCGAGAATGTCGTTCCACCAAAGACACCACCACGTAAACCACCCAACGGTGCCTTGAGCTTCCGTCCAGCTCCCATCTGAATCTTTGCGGGTCTAGGCGCTGGCTCGCCCTCGTCATCGTCGAAAAGATTCTTGTTACTACCACCAAGCATCTTGCGCTTCTTCTTGCGTGTGTCTGCATCATCAATCCCAAGTCTTATTGATGCAGGGGCAGCATTAGACTTCAATAGTCCTGCCATCTTGGGTATCTCGGTAGGCTCAGCCTCCGGTTCATCGACCTCGCTTTCTTCGCTTACTTTTTCGATCTTACTCGAAGCCTTGGTTGCCTTGACCTTTTTCTTCGTCTGAGCAGGCATATTCTTTTTTGTGGTTGGTGCGTCGTCGAGGGCTCGCCTTGGTCTGCCTCGGGCCTTCTTAGCCTTTGGCTCCTCCTTTTCTTCAGCGACAACATTTTCTTCAATCTGTTCGTCTGGCTCTGCAGCTTCCTCTATGGGTTCCATAGATACAGAGTCACCAGTCCCTTGGACATCCTCTTCAGGGAGCAAAGGCTCTACAGCGCCTGCAGTCTTTGCACTGGGTGAGTGAACTTCGCTCAGCTCGTCAGACAGGTTATCAGACAGGTTCTTAGTACGATTCAAGAAGGGTGTGATTGAGAAAGTCGACTTTTCTCCGACCAAGGCGCGTTCAGCACCTCGTTTCTTAAAAGGCCGCCTCAGAGTCGCTTCGTCTGGGCCAGGGGTTCCGATGCTGATGTCTTCCATGCTCGTATCCTGGATTCGCTTCTTTCCAACGGGCTGTTCCTTCATCGTAACACTCTTCTTGCTTGGCTTGCTGTTCACTGCAGCCTTGCGAGCTTCTTCAAGTTCAGCACGGCAAGACGCGAGCTCGGCTCGCGTGTCCTTTAGGTCTGTTTGGGTCTTCTTCAGCTTGCTCCTTGTATCTTCGACGCGTCCTTCTAGCATGTCGCATTCGCCCCGCACTTCCCGTAGCTCTCTGCTGTGCTCTTTTTTAAACCTCTCCAGTTCCCTCCTTGCTTCATCCAATTGTTCTTTCATTTCATCGTTGTCGTGGCTCTTTAATTGCATGCGTTTCTTTGATCTCCTCTCGTTCTCGAGCTCAACCTCGACCGAGCTGAGCTGGCGCTCGAGGTCCTGCTTCTGGGCGACGACGGCACGATGGTTTTCAAGTTGTGACTTGAGGTGATCGAGCTCAGGCTGAATCTGATCAAGCTTGTGACTGAGGGCGAGCTTCTCCTGGAGGACCTTGGTTGAGTCTTGCCTGAAATCATTCAGAGTGTTGATCTCGGTCTAACACAATGTCAGTCGGTTTGTCCAGTGACTTAAGAAGATTTCTTACCTTGAGACCTTCTAGCTCATTGCCTTGTTTTCTAAGCTGCATTTCCTGGGTTTTGAGCTTGTCCTTTGTTTCGGCAAGCTCGGCATGCGCGTCGTTTCCCTTCTTGGTGAGCTTCTTGACGAGAGCATCTCGCTGGACAAGGCGATCCTTTAGTGACGCATTCTCATCACGCAGCGTCAATAGCCGTAGCTTGAGGAGACGAGCTTCCTCGTCACGACCTGTCAGGTCCATCTGATGGACATTGTCCTTGTGGTTAAGCTCAAGCTCACTGATTCGAGTCGCACGCTGTAGGGTTACAGTCAGTTTCCGGGTTGAGGTCAACCATGTTACGGCATATTACCTCGGTGGACCGGGCCTTCCTCATGTTTGGCAACGCGATGCTTGTGACCGATGAGACTGATTTAAGGGATTGAAGGGAAGAATGGCGGAACTGAAGACACTAGCATATGCTGAAGCACTGTCGGATGTAAAGACTAATAAGAAAACAACAAGAAAGACGAAGGAAGTTGAGGTGGGATGAATCAGATATTAGACGACAGCTGTAGCCTCCTACCTAGGTATGTTTTGGCAACTTGGATAGACGTAAACATGATGCCGCATCGGGATTAGCGCTCTTGTATCGACAAAGACCATCACGTGATAAGGTCTCACCCAATGACGCCGCATTCCCCACCATCCTGGAAAACGACCAAGGCTTAGGTAAGGTACTCTACTAGCTCCAGAGGCCACCTCAGCTTCACCTCAATCGATAGCTTTAGCTCCGCGTGTGCAAGTGGTAGGTATCACTTCGACAGCCTCCAACTTCTTTACTTGCTGGCCAATTGGCCCTTTTTTCGTTCTCTTTGGAATATACCCATCTGTTCTATTCTCACTATGCGCTTCTTCAAAGCGCTCCTCTCATTTGGCTTGCTTGCGACAGGTGTCGTCGCTGCCAAGAAGTCCTCCGCCGAGCGGTTCAATGACTTCCATGCCAAACAGTCCTCGACTCCCATCAAGCTCAAGGAATCAACATACAAGTCTCTGACATCCACGCCTCGAGACTACAGCGTAGCTGTTCTCCTCACCGCTGCCGATGCGCGATTTTCCTGCCAACTATGCCGCGAGTTCCAACCTGAATGGGATCTACTGGGCAAGAGCTGGGCCAAGGGCGACAAGGCCGGCGATTCACGACTGATCTTTGGCACACTGGATTTTGTTGATGGCAGAGAGATATTTATGTCGGTATGTATTTAAGATCGAAAGCATGTGTAGTGATTTGGTTGCTGACTTGAAGTAGCTTGGCCTTCAAACCGCTCCTGTCCTGCTCTTCTTCCATCCCACCATTGGTCCCCATGCTGCCGTGAAGCCAGACCCTCTACGATACGACTTCAATAGCGGGTAAGTAGTTTGATTCTCCATCACAGAGTATCAGCAGCTAATCACCTATATTCAGACCGGCAACTGCTGAAAAAGTTCACTCCTGGATCACTCGTCAGCTGCCTGATCGGCCTCATCCCCCTGTCAAGCGACCCTTCAACTTTGCAGGATGGGCCATCACTATTACCATCGTCCTTGGAGCCATTACAGGAGGTGTAGTGGCTTGGCCGTATGTATCTCCCGTCTTGCAGAGCCGCAACCTCTGGGCTGCCTTGTCCCTCATGACCATACTCTTGTTCATCAGTGGACATATGTTCAACCATATCCGCAAAGTTCCCTACGTCACTGGTGATGGACGTGGTGGCATCAACTATATTGCAGGCGGTTTCCAAAATCAACTTGGTTTGGAGACACAAGTGGTCGCTGCAATTTGTACGTAACACCAATTCCACTCGTAACTCGATTTCTTCAGCTAATCATTCTTATTTAGACGGTGTCTTGTCATTCTGCGCAATCTCTCTCGCCATTAAGGTGCCGCGAATTGCTGAAGCCAAATCACAACAAGTCGCTGTTATTGCCTTTGGTGGTGTGCTGTTCCTAGTTAACAGCTTTCTGCTGAGCGTGTTCCGTGTCAAGAACCCTGGGTATCCTTTCTCTCTCCCACCCTTCATGTAAAGGGTCTTGAGACGGGGGACTGCCATGTGGGAGCTTGTGAGAGAAATTCAACGCTGAATACCAGCATTTACTGAGACTTGGGCTCAATATCGTTTTGACGAAAATGGCCTTCTAATGGCGAACAAGGAGGAATGAAAAAATGGGTGTACGATATTCTCAACATAGACATTTGCTTAGAAATGGCAGTTAAAATGACAGCATTCCTGCCCTTGATTGAACGCCGTTCTTGTTGCGTATTTGGTGTGATTGTGGTAAACTTTCTGGCCTCTAATTGTATCGACGAAGAGGCATCCCTACACGTCCCAACCACACGATGTCACAGCATATCAGCAACAGACGAGACTGAGTATCACTTGAAGTCATGAAATGTTTTGAAAACTCGAGTTCTTTATTGGAGAACAAAAGGATGAATCCCGGTAATTTCAGGGGCTGCCTATAACCATCAAATGCGTTATGCCCTCGTCAGATTTGTAGTCGCCCCCCTTCCTTTGCATCAATAAAGACCAAACGAGGAAGCCAACCGTTTGACGCCCCACCAATGATCTACCTTCTTCCGCTCGCCTTCGTCACCACGCCTCTTTTTTAGAGTAAAGCAATTTATGCCCTCGACATGACTCCCCAGGCACGGATGATGTTGTCAGTGTAACCAGCAAACAGAGTCTGGCCATCAGCAGACCAAGCCAAGCTGACACACTCAGGCTCTCGGCTCTTCTTGCCGACAGCAGGGAACTCGGGCTTGAGCTCATCGACCTTGCTCTTCTTTTCAAGGTCAAAGATGATGATGCTGCTGGCGGTAGCAGCGCAGAGCCAGTATCTGTTGGGAGAGAAGACGAGGGCGTGGATCTCGTCGTTGGCGTTGAGGGAGTAGAGGTGCTTGGACTCGTTAAGATCCCAGAGCATAGTGGTACCATCCTTACCACCAGAGGCGCACAGGGAACCGTCGGGGGAGATGGTGACAGTGTTGATGTAACCGGTGTGGCCAATGTGGTCAGTCTGGAGCTTGCAGGTGGAGAGCTCCCAAACCTAGACAACTTGTCAGAATTCATTATATCAATGCGTATAAGAGCGTGTGAAGAAAGGACGCTATGGACAAACTGGGATCAGGGCAAAGGTGAATAATGGTCTCATGGCCTGCGTAAACAGGCTCTGAAGTAGCAAATACTTGAGTTGCAAACATCATGTGAAGAAGTACATGTTGGGTTTTGTTTTCTGTACTGACCTTGACGAGCTTGTCCCAACCAGCGGAGACAATGACAGGGTTCTGGGGGTTGGGGCTGAAGCGAACGCAAGAAGCCCACTCGGTATGACCCTTCTCGGTGATGGTGTACTTGCAATCACCAAGAGTGTTCCAGAGCTTGATGGTTCGGTCGCGAGAACCGGAGACGATCTGGCGGTTGTCGGCAGAGAAGCTGACGGAGAGAACGTCGTTGGTGTGGCCGACGAATCGTCGAGTGGTGGTACCGCTGGCAAGCTCCCAGAGACGCAGAGTCTTGTCCCAAGAGGCAGACAAAGCGTAGGCACCGTCAGAGGAGATAACCTATTTCCAACAATCAGTCGAGTCCTAAATTCCTGCTGCCCGCCAAAAGCTTGTCGTGTGTGGCGGGGCACTGGGTGGACGTACACAGTCGGAGACGATGTGGGAGTGGCCGTGGAGAGATCGCTTGGGGTAGCCGTACTGGGTCTCATCGCGGGTGAGGTTCCAGATGATCAGGGTCTTGTCTCGGGAGGCAGACAGGAGCATGTTGGGGCTGGCGAAGCGGTTAGTTGAGTGACCTCGAAACAAAAGCGTGCTTCCTTGAAGGCACTTTGACGTACTTCTCCATGGAGGTAGCCAGGCTGGTGACCCAGCCATTCTGCAAATAGTCAGCCTTCAGTCCTTCTTTCCACGAGTGTTGTCTCCCTCCACGATGCCGACTGCAGGCATCTCATTTTTGAAGCAGGTGGTAACCAGCGACGGTCGTGACGCAGCAGTCGGCAGCGAGAGAAACAAGGTTGATGGGGTTCGACGTACGTGGCCCTCGAGAGTGCCCTTCAGGATCAATTGTTCGGCCATTTTTGCGGTGACGGGGCGATGCAGAGATCAAAGGTGCTTGGAGAAAGAGAGATCACAACGCTGCAAAAAGGCCGACGATGGAGGCTGTTGCGAATAGTGCCTGCCCTTTTTTGTGGGCAATGAAATTATTAGGGCCCTCCAGGTTGGTGGGGTTTTCTGGCATTGCCAAATTTTCGAACTCCAGGGAGTGTGAGTCACGTGGGCACTCATAAATAGTCAGCCCTCGCTTAACACTTAGTAGGGTTAAAACCAGTGGCTCTCGGGTTGAGGTGGTATACTCAACTTGACAGAAGTATTGATCTCCAACGCAATCACATCACATCTACTCGAAACATGTTTGGGAATGCACTTGTAGTCTGAGATCGATATCCAATCGCAATGTTGAACTCGATTCGCTCTCTACGGTAATCCTCTATATTGGTATTCGTCTTGTTCCCCTTCCAACCTGTGAATGAATGCAGCAAGCCCAGTAACACCATACGCCACCCAGCAAGACCATTATAGATTGGGTATCATGTAAGCCATTCTGTAAGACTCCCTTGTGCTCATGCCGCCTTTTTTGCCAAGGCAGCTGAGCGCTTGCCGGCCCTGGGGACCTCCTTGCGCGAGAACAATGTCTCACCATTGACAATCATGCTGTGGTCTGCAATCTCCACTTGATCAGTGTTCTCGCCTCTCCCCTCAGTTGCCATAAACCGCTTCATCGTGGATTCCCAAAGACGAAATCGTTCCTTGCCGTGTGCATCACGCTCCACCAGATTCTTGACCTCTTTCTGTTTTCGCATCTTGGATGCTCGTACTAGTCGTCTGAGAGCATCTTCTCCCTGTTGTGCAGTTCTTGCTGCTTCCTCGCGTATCTTTTTAGAGTCGCGAATACTAGTGTCTTCCTGAGGGGTAAACTTGTAGGTGTGTTTGCTAGGGAAGTCGGGGAACGAAGACGGAACGTAATCTTTTTCATCTTTGTCCGGTTGTCCACTTAACTCCTCACCTAGGAGTGGTAGAGTTGTGTATGCATCGAGGTCTTCTGGCAGCACATCAACATAGCCAGGAAAAAGTAGTGTTCTCGGGACTGGCGGCTTCAAATGGGGTTTCAGAGACGACATGTTAATATTGTGTCGTCGCAGCGCATGCTCAAAGTCTGTAGGGATGGGATGCTCACGACGAGCAGCCAAGGCGAGAGTTTTGGCAGCTTCAATCATGCCCTCCAGGTCTGAAGGGGATTAGCAATCAGGCGACAGTTAAGGAGCCCTAGGAAGCAACTCACATGTCTCAACCATCCCTGTGAAGCTCTCCATTGCCTCGGGGCTTGCTCCCTGGAATCCATCGTGGTTGAGGACCATCGCAATCGAACGTTGAAGACCTGTTCTGGCTTGGTAATGTGGATTAGGTACTAAGGATTCGATCGAGCGAGCCTCTTCGTCGTCGATTTGTATCAGCGCATTTTCTGAGTCCTCGAACCGAGGGCGCTTTGGGTCAGGCTGTTGGTCGTCCACGGGTGATAGGCTTCGCTTGGGCGTCATCGCGATGAGCTTGACAAGTGTGAGTTCGCGACGCGTGTAGGCGAAAGAGTGAAAGGAAGGCCCGCTAAGCTCCCATTGAAAAGGTGTGTTTTGATGATGATCCGCGATGGTTCTCTGTTCTTGCAATGTCAAAGACGATGATTGTAGGTGGGACAGCTTAATTTGTTGTGGATGAGGCTGAATGCACGTTTGCGATATTGAAGGAGCTAAAGCAGGGAGGTTGAAGCTTTGATTGGTAGTGCATGGAGAAACTTCGGCTCATTCGTTAATTGCTGCCGTACCGCAGTACAGATAACACCGAGTGGGTACAATACAAACAATCGGAAGTTCCCTTATTTAGTTACGAATACTCTCAACTCGAATACAATACCTAGGTGTGGTTTCATTTAATCTAAACCAAGCATAAAAGAAGGTACAGTTTGTACTATAGGAGATCATCCATTAAGTCAGGTTTATCATCTAGAATGCAAAATCATCCTTGTTTAGGCCTAAATTTCCAAAGATTTTGGCCATTCTATTCTGCCTGCTGGCTCTTCTGAGACCAAACCTTATTGTAGGATAGTAACCAAAACGTCGGTTATATGCAGGTTTATGTCTTGGTATTCAGGCCGGCACGGCCTTTACTCATTGTTACGTAGGCAGTCTAACAATGGGAATTTAAAGCGACCGCAACATGACGGATG
The DNA here is from genome assembly GCA_013184415.1 of Fusarium concolor. Lineage (NCBI taxonomy): Eukaryota > Fungi > Ascomycota > Sordariomycetes > Hypocreales > Nectriaceae > Fusarium > Fusarium concolor. The sequence goes on along the minus strand of JABCJY010000208.1, from coordinate 72,712 downwards.
TATGGAATTATTATGCTAGTTCTTCAGGGGTCTTAGAGGCAAGCAAAGACAAGGCCCGTCATGTTGAAGGAGTGTCTCTGGAAATATCACAGGCAATGTGTACGATGACGGCTAAGTAACGCGTGCCAAATTCCCTTACGTGGAGAACCCAAGACGAGGCAGGTCTTGTGTGCCGTGTGCGAGATTAATACGTGTATTAACAAAGTTCTAGACCATCGGATCGGCAACCGTCTGTTGCCGCAACTCGTAAAATACAACCCAATAGATGCTAACCCTTGCCGTCTCACTATTTCTCACATGCAAGTCGCTGGGATTGTGCACATCTCAATCGGCTAACCAGCTGTACCTAACCCGGGCAATTGGCTGTAGACTGTGTTGTTGACCGACATTTTGAAACAAGCACCTAAAAAGAATCGAACCCTGGACGCACGTTCAGTTTCAACGTTATCGTTGGCCCAACTTGCAAGGATTCCTTCAGTGACAGGCGAATCGATAAATCACCCGCAGTTAGGTGTGTGCAAGTTAATTCCATACTGTCTCATGCAGTCCATTGCTCAATCACGCTTCAACGTCAAAGCACATCACCTACCGCCTGGTAATCCTAATTTTCGTCATTCCCACAACTGCCCTAGTCCATCAAACCCTTGGAGCCGTGAGGAAGTAAAATATAAGCTTATACAACAAGCACTGCTCTGAGACGATTCAAGGCCATACTGTCTTTTACTCCCACCTTATCCTTCTATCACCCAACTCGGAAACGAATGTTACCTGAAACGAAGGCACGAGCCAAAAGTAATATCATTCAAAACCGATCTGCCAATTTTGTTCATATTATATATATATAACAACCTAACTATCACGCAAGAAGACAGTCGAAAACTCCGCCTACCCGCACCACAAAACCCTTGCGGCATCACGACTGGTTTTGCTTGACCGGGACCCTGATCGTCTATGAGTATTCCCTGCCCTAAAACCCTCAATATCAAAGTTACCAGTCCCACTCCTCTGCATGGGAATACTTGGTTACATAGATATAGGAAGCTGGACTTTCGCTGCTCATTCTTGATCAAAGCCTTTTTACCTATTCAGCGACATAACTTAACCTCTTTGGGTTCACTCTTCTAATTTCCCACTTCTACCTTCTTGTTGCCTTCACCATGTTCTCTTTCGACCAGGCCTCCCTTCCCCAGATCACAACCCGCAAAGCCTTTATTGGTGTGGACTTCCAGCATGACTTCATATCCAACGATGGTGCTTTGCATGTCCACGAACCGGAGGATTTTGTGGGCCAAACTATTAAGCTAGCCCAGGCGTTTCGAGATGTTGGTGAAGTGGTTTGGGTCCAGTCGCAGTTCGCCGAGACTCGACCTACATCTGAAGAACAAATCGTTGTCACCAACGATCCTCCTAAGGCCTCACGAGTTTCTAAACGTGGTCGAGCAAATCTTCCGGTACAGACAATTGATGCTGATGGCCCACCGGACGAGGAGGCTTTTCTAAGCCATGATGATGCCGTGTGTGTTAAGGCTGATACGCCTGGCTGCCGCATAGCTTCAGCTATTGAAGAATCGGTGCTCAAGACAGACACAAAATTAACCAAATCCCACTACTCGGCATTCCAATCAACTCACCTGCTACGCCTATTACGTGCCAAAATGGTCATGGAGCTCTTTATTTGTGGATCACTTACCAATATTGGGGTGTATGCCACAGCTCTTGATGCCGCAGGACATGGAATGGCCATCACTATCGTCGAGGACTGCTGTGGATACCGATCTGAATCTAGGAAGACTGCAGCGATAGCCTCCTTGATAGAACTTACTGGATGTGAAATCGCTTCATATGACGAGGTTATGGAAGTTTTACAACCTAAGCCCAAGCCCCAAAAGTCGCGAGGCGTCAGAAAGCCTACATCCTCGTCGAAGGACGTGGAACAATCACGAAGTATCAATTCAGATCCGTCAAAAGACAACGACCGCGAGAAGAGCACCACCCCGGATTTTGTCAAGGAAATGACAAGTCTTCGACTAGCTTCAAATTCGCCAAGCCCCGCACCAGCATCGACTCAGCCTCAGCCAAAGGCGTCTTCGACAAGTGCAGCTGAAGACCATGACTCAAAGGTCGAACCACAATCTAAAGCTGAAGAATCCAATGGTGTAAATCAGGCAGCCGTAGCGGAAGCACCAGAGGCCGCACAAGAGCAGAATGCGGCTGAGGAGTCTCCTATTAAAGACAACGCTGCAGATGAGATCCAAGGCGAGACATCCTCGCAACATACTGGCAAAGACGAACATGAAAGTATAATTGCAGACCCAAAGAATATTACGCTTAAAGATAAAGACCAAACCATTGAACCAGCAGAATCGCCTGAAAAGGAAGTACAACTTATTCATCTACCTCTCTGTCAAAACACCGCCAAGCACGAGGAACAAGCAATGGAGGCACCAACGGACAAGAAACAGGAAACACCCCAGATCAACAAGTCGACGGAAATGGGTGATGGCCATCTTCGACAGAAAGGCCTATGTGAAGGAGACACCGACATTATTGAGGACGTTCTTTCCGACTCCTTGCTCGATGGAGTATTCGACAAATTGCGCGAGGAGGTTCAATGGCAACGCATGTCTCACCAAGGCGGACAAGTTCCACGACTCGTTGCAGTCCAGGGCGAAGTTGGGTCAGACGGGAGCATCCCAGTCTACCGTCATCCATCTGATGAATCTCCCCCACTGTTGCCATTCTCCCCCACTGTACTGGCCATCAAAACCGAGACAGAGAAACGTTTGGGCCATTCTCTGAACCATGTGCTGATCCAGTACTATCGAGATGGGCATGACTACATCTCTGAACACAGCGACAAAACCTTGGATATCGTCAAAGGATCTTACATCGCCAACGTGAGCCTCGGCGCCGAACGAACCATGACTTTTAGAACGAAGAGGAGGGATAAGGACCCTTCTCAAGACGGAGACTCCTCTCCAGCAACCTCGAAGAGAATGATACAGCGCGCTAAGCTCCCACACAATTCTCTGTGCCGACTAGGTTTGCAAAGCAATATGAAGTGGCTGCATGCCATCCGCCAGGATAAGCGATCAAAGAATGAAAAGACCACAGCCGAACTTGTTTACGACGGTGGCCGAATTTCTTTAACTTTCCGACAGATCGGCACCTTCTTGAATCGAGAAGAGACTCTCATCTGGGGCCAAGGTGCTAAAGCCAAGACAATTGAGGATGCGCACCCGGTCATCAACGGCCAGTCTCCCGAGGCTATTGAGATGCTCAAGGCCTTTGGGACAGAGAACCATTCCAGCGAGTTCGATTGGGATACACATTATGGAAAAGGGTTCGATGTGCTGCATATGAGCAATGCACCTCGGTTCTTTGCCTGTAGTGATCCGACTGTCAACATGCGCATCGCCCTGATGTTGGCAGAGTTCGGTGTGAACTACGCAAATGGTAGCATTACCACGGGATCTGACCTGCCAAACTCCGACAATCTTGTCGTCAAGTTTGTGGACAAGGACAAATCCACTGTCCAGGGGGATCTCGCTGTCATGTTGTACCTTGATGCCCGTTATGGCCTTGGCAAGCCTGGCAGCACCCCACAAACTCCAAAGGACCTGGCTACTCGGCTCACCCGTTTCCAACGTGGCATGGCCCTTTTGGATGCTTGGAGAAGCCTACCCAAGGACGGCGGCATTGGTAAGCGAGACCCCAAATCTCTAAGGCAGGAGCTGGAAGCTTGGGAGGGATTCCCTACTGAAGACGAGGGGCCCTTTACAGCTGGAGCGGAGTTGTGTTTGCCCGACTTCGCCTTCTGGCCAGTTCTGCACGCCATCATAGAAGAGACAGGGATTGAAACACTCAAGGATCTCGAAAAGCTCCAAAAATACCACAAGATGATGAGTGAGAGGTCGGGTGTGAAAAAGGTGCTTGGCAAGCAGCAGCAGCAGCAGGCAGTTGTCATAGCAGATCCCCCCTGTTCGACTGGGCAACAGACAGACAAGTAGTCGACTTGTGGTTTCACTTATATAGCGACTCAGCGGTATTTTGGGCTTTCTGGGATAGATTAAAAGGCTGTAGGATAGATGCAGGCAGGCATGGAATCATACATGTTTTTCCTGTTGAATCAATTTCATAAAAAATGTTCACAGCCTTGGATCAAATAATTACCAACTGCAAACTAGTGCAATACAAGAACGGCGTGGTTGCACAAAGCCATCAAATCAATAATTGTGTGTTCATGAAGATGACATGGGTGTATGTATGTAAGTTGGGGGAGTTTAGGTGATGCCAAAAAAATACGCAATGTTTGGTATCTACTGCTCTCAGACCGTGACGAAGGCTGTATACTCGAGGAACCGATCCATTGTCCCTTAGTTCAAGCATCTGCAGAGGATTATTCTGAGGTACTCCATGGCAGAGGATACGTGCCGACCCAATCCTCGACCTCACTTCGCAGTTGGACAATTTCAGATTCTGTCTCACCATCACCGAGGTGTTCTAGGAAAACCTTTATCTTGCCAGGGCTTTTCTCGCCCTTCTCCTCCGCCTCTTTTCGAGCAGCCTTGTCGATTCGAGAGGCAATAGTGACAGCACGATCCACGACATCAGCGACACGGACGAAGTCATCCTCGTTGAAGCCGCGGGTGGTCATGGCAGGAGTACCCATGCGAAGACCGCCAGGAACCAAAGCAGAACGATCTCCAGGAACTGTATTTTTGTTGGCCGCGACACCGACCAATTCTAGAACACGTTCGACTCGACCACCGTCAATACCTTGAGGCTTGAGATCGGCTAGAACCAAATGGTTGTCTGTTCCTCCACTGACGATCTTGTATCCCAAGCCGCCCTTGCCTTTGGGCTCACTCAGCCGTTTCGCAAATGCCTTGGCATTTTTCAGAACTTGTGACTGATATGCTTGGAATTCGGGAGTTTGAGCTTGCTTGAGAGCAACGGCGAGAGCCGTGATGGTGTGATTGTGAGGACCGCCTTGATGACCTGGAAATACAGAATTGTTGATAGGGCCTTCGAGATCGTAAAGAATATCCTCCTTTGTCTTGGAGTTTTGCTTCCGTACGCCTTTTCTATAGAAGATCATGGCACCTCGGGGACCTCTTAAGCTCTTGTGGCTAGTTGTGGTTACAATATCGGCATATGCGAAAGGGCCAGGAATGACTTTGGCTGCTACTAGACCAGAGATATGGGCGATATCAGCAAGAAGGTAGGCATTTACCTTGTCGCAAATCTCTCGCATGCGCTGGTAGTCGATTAGTCGACTATAAGCACTCGCGCCAGCAACAATAATCTTGGGCCTATATATGCTTGCCATCTCCTCCAACTTGTCATAATCGATATATCCCGTCGTCTCGTTCAATCGGTACGGTAGGGTTTCGAAATACTTTGATATCGCCGAAATCTTCTTAGTCGGTGTTTGGTAGCCATGAGATAGATGGCCACCATGTGGTAGGTCCAAGCCCATTAATCGATCATGTGTGTTAAGCAAAGCGGAATAGACGTAGAGGTTGGCTGGGGCGCCAGAGAGAGCTTGTAAACTATAGTTAGGATCATGTACAGAGGCATGAAGTGACATGGGAGGGAGGAGTTTCGGTATCAACCAACCTTGAACATTGACCCCCCATAGCTTGGGGTCGAGGCTGAACGATTCGAGAGCGCGCTGTTGACAAAGTCTTTCGGACTGGTCGATGAACTCGTTTCCACCGTAGTATCGAGCGCCCGGGTATCCTTCCGAGTATTTATCTACAATATTAGCCTTGTGGTTCATCGTAGTTCACGGCTTGGCTACTGAAGCTCACTTTGCATCACACTGCCAAGAGCATCCAGCACAGCCTGTGAGGTGAAGTTCTCTGAGGGAATTAGGTTGATAAAATGCTTCTGGCGGGTTTTCTCCTATTGAATTGGTCAGCACAAAGACATCAGGAAGAACTCCATGGACCAATGCTCCTAACCTTTTCGATAATGTCAAAGACAGCGGGGTCTGCCTTGCTCAGATGGGCTGATAAAGCCTAGACAAGAGGGAGCGGTTTATTAGATGCTGAACTCGCTATACATATTCAATTGAAGGAAGACACACCTGCTGCTGGTCTTCCAGTGCTATGGATGATGCAGAACGGGTGCATGTCGTGGATACTGCAACTGGCCTTGCAATACTGCGCAAGACACTTGAGGTGCCTCTCACGCCAGCAAGAGACATGGCGTAATTGGCGGTCGGTAGGCAGGACACGGAGGTCGAATACTGAGAGCACTGTTGGAAGAGAAAATGAAGTATCTAGGTATTCACAAAAAGCTGAGGTAGCTTCACGAGATGATGTGGTAGTCCAGCGTCGCGCTCGCTCAGGACGTCATTGACTGATACGATGGACTTATTTAGTGCCGTTGTAGGCGGAGGTGGAGGTGGAGGAAGCCGGACAGGGCCGAGACTCGAATGATGAGCATCTTATGGGCGGCAGGAGCTTGACTTTGATTGCAGGTGCTTTAAATGTAGTACTTGTGCAGAATGTACCTGCCATGATGGGCGGCCCTTATCCCTGTAAGAGTTGGGCTTAGCGCTCAATCTTCAGAGAGAACCAGCTGTTACCTGGTAGGTTCAGTGGAATTGGAGCTCACATCAAATGGCAATACTCTCTGATGAAGTACCTCAACCACGCAAGTTGACGTGTGTTCAGGACCTCCTTCGCCACATAACTTGTGGCTGTGATCGAGTTATAAAAATCCCACCTCGGCCACGGAGCTGTTTGCTTGTTTTTCTCCCCTTTTCCCTTCTTTATCAACTAAAGTTGGGCGTGATGTGACCGCTTAGACAGCAAATTGGTTCATCCGCTTCGGCGGGAGCATGCTGATATGCCCTGGCACAACCTCACCACTATTGAGGGGGCAATTTGAAGGAATCTGATCCAAGCTTTTAGTTGATCTGGCTATTTCCACTACATTATCTTTTCCTTTTTGCTGTAGTCAGGCAGTTAGCATTCTCTTACGTAGTCGATTAGTGGCAACCCCTGTCCTGCCAAGCAGAAATTCTGTCTTGCTCTGGTCAACGGGTTATGTTTTGTGATTACACAAACCTCCTGGTTCCGATATAAAATCTCAAAACATGTGGTGTTTGTTATGTACGCATGTCTGATATCTAATGGTGCCTAAAATCAAGAATAAGTTGTGGCTCTAGTGGATCACGATCATTTTACTCGCTCAACAAGTCAACAAATGCAAACAAGATCACGTTGAGAAAAGTTAAAATGCAAGCCAGACCGCACAGATTATTTTCAACACTGGTGGTACTGAAGTCGTGATGAGCGAAACAAGTGCTCACGAGAAGGTCGTAAATGGGAAAACATCCAAGCATCCGAGCATCATCGATTCCATTTTTGAATACTACATGCCTGAACCCCCGCCGGTACAAGTGTAGAAACCATAAGGGCATAAAAAAAGACCTAACCCGCAGACTCCGAATGCAGCCTCCTCAAGACCGAAATGTTGTCATTGTCCACTAGGCCTATTCTTACTCCTCTGCAAGGAGAGCATTTCGCTTCGCCGCCGCACGCTCCTGCTTGCGCTCGCGGGCAGCCTTGTTCTTCGCACGCTTGGCATCCATCTCCTCCTGAAGGGCAGTCTCACGGGCCTTCTCAGCCTTGGCACGGTGAATCTATAAATCTTTATGTCAGCAAATATGCCTTGTTGTGGCTCCAGCGAAGGGGCATTCTCAAAAACAAGACGTACGTGCTCAACGAGGGCTCGCTTGTGCTTGAAAGCGTTACCCTTGCTGCTGTGGTACAGCTCGTGGTAGAGGTGCTTATCGATCTTGCCGCTGGCACGGTACTTGACCAAAAGACGGCGGAGGACTCGGAGGCGGCGCATCCAGAGAACCTGGCTAGGCATACGAGCATCGGCGGTACCCTTACGCTTACCGTAGCCACGGTGTCGACCCTCTCGTCGGGCGAGGTTCAGCTCGCGAGCGCGCGATCGGGAGTGCTGGGTGACGGGCTTTCGGATGATGAGGCCATCGGAGATGAGCTTTCGGATGGTCTGGCGAGAGTTGGCGTTGGAGATCTCGCTCTGCTCGTTGGGGTCGAGCCAGATCTTGCGCTTGCCACAGCCGATGACCGATGAGGCCAGGCGCTTCTGAGTTCGCAGATTGACCCTGTAGTCGAGGAAGAAATCATCGGTTAGCCACCAGTGCTCTCTGATAATGTTTTGATATTCCAAATTTCCCAATGCATTGAATCCGTGGCGATGCCATCAAAGCATTTGCATCCAGCTCATCTACTGTCTCCAAAGCTCCTCCTGCATCGCCTTCTCACTTGTCATGATCGATTCGATCAACTTACATCTTGATTGTCGTTGGTGGTGATGGCCGGTCCTCGATGGATGATGATTGAGAGAAACTCTGAGGGGTGATAGCGCTAGGATTTCTTCTGCGTTTCTGGTCCCTGTTTGTGGGCTCGTGTGCGTCACGTGTAGCTTATGTAAGAACTACACCGAACCCTAACCACCTCGGGCCGCCATCCTACCTTACCTTACCTACCTACTAAAACATCTATCTCCCCCAATACTAAATTTCACAGCAATAACTTCTGCCTACCTAGGTATGTAAAGCAAGTGCATATCTAAATTTTTTTCTCGAGTAGATGTGGTGCGGTTGTGTTAGAGAAGTAGTCCTTCTATCAAGCTCCTAAATATTCGAGTGGATGTTGTGATTATGTTGAAGAAGTAGTCCTTCTGCCCTGCCATGAAGATCGTGAGGGAGCCGCAACGAGATCAAGATACCTCAAAATAGCCACTGATAAAGAGATGCCGATGCCACCATCTCATGGTGGAAGCTGTAAAAGCATCAGTCAGCCAGTGAAGGAAGAAGCAGATTCAGAGGAAATAGCAGTGGCAGCGCACTGCCAACTGGCAGGGGTGACGGGCGGTGCTAGACATACCATGCCAGGTGGCTCTACGGTCGAACGGTATATAGGTTGTAAATATCAACCTGTATTTCAACAAAAGGCGAAGTGGCTCAGTGGTCTAAAGCGTTCTCTCAAGGTCTTACTCGGCGGCGGCGACGGCAACAACTCCAATGGCGGCGGCACCAACTCCAATGTCGGCGACGGCGCCAACCTCGGTGGTGCTGGCAATGGGTTCAACGCTGGGGGTGGGGGGTTGGAGGACAACCCCTGGGATGATAGGATGCAGACGGGGGAGTGATTTTTTTTTTTACAACCTTTGTGGGATCTTACGACTTCGATCCCACGCCCAAAGGCTGATGTACTCGCTTCTACGACGATATGATCATGTTGGCATGAGCACTCGGCTTTTGTCTGGGGGCACATAATGAGAGACAAGGGAAAAAAGGCCAAGATCTCAGGTTGCGCAAATCAAAAAGGTTTCTTCATTCATTTTCCATTTCTCAGTGATTTCTCATGTGATAGAACAATTGTCAACTGCCTAGAACTTTAGGACATATCCTATGAGAATGCTTCGCTGCCCACATCAACTTTTCCCACGCTCCAAATCTCCTTCTCATCCTCAGCTTCATCATTGGACAGTCCGAGTCCTCCTTGTCCACCTTCGGCTTCGCGCCTCTCGCGGGCTTGAGAGCCGAGTCTCATGGCCACACGTTTGAAGTAGTCTCCCATGCTCCTCTTGGTGTTGGCTGGAAGATCCGCTCCAGGGCCAGCCATGAACTTATCAAAGATACGACTCTCTTCATCAGCCACATTAAAAAGCTCCACAAATGCCGCTTCCGCAGCAAGCTTGACAGGAATAACAGGGTCGCGAACACTAGCAAATATGGGTTGTGCTAGTAGAGCGACGTGGGGTCGGACCATTTCCATATCATTGCGGCTGACAGTACGAACAACAACCAGTGCGAGTCGCCGCGAGTCGGTTGCATTGCCAGGTTGAATCACAGAGGCGAGGGCCTCAAAAATTCCCTTTGTTGTTTCGAATGTCTTGGGAGAATCCGAGAGAAGGTACTTTCCAGTTGCGAGAATGCAGTTGTCTGCAACAAAGACCTGATGACGTGCGTTAGTTGGACGAGCATACACTGCCTAGGAATTCACTTGTGACTTACATTCTTATTGGTGACGCCCTGGCACAACAAATCGGGCAAGTCTTCAGCAAAGGAGCTTTGAAGCAGTGCATCTGGAGATTCAGCGAGGACGGAGTTGAGAGCAAGGACAGAAGAATGAGTAAAATGTGAGGTAGCCACGCGGTTCTTCAACAAACCGAGGGCGGCTTCTTCAGGAACGTTCTTGATGAGAGCACCCAGCAGCCTGGCATTAGTGATGGTCATGGTCTCATCCCTCTCATCTGTATCCATGTCGATAAGTGAAAGGACAGAAGCTCGCGATGCCTCGCCCATATTAGCACCTGCCTTGCTAATAACTTCGTACAGGGCCTTGAGCATGGCAGTCTTGACGCCAGGGTCAGCTGTCTTTGATCCAGTGACAAGCTCAGCAATCAGAGGATCAATACGAGGCGTATACTTGATCAAAGTACCAAGGGCCTTGGCAGCCCGTGTTCTCAACGTCTCGCTGGATGAGTCCGCAAGAGACTTGGCGAATGTACGCTGAAGCTGAGGAAGGAAAGGCTTCAGTGCCGCGGGCATCTTGTCCAGGAGATTATTGAGGGTCAGAAGGATTGCCGACTTGACTTCAGTGGCACGTTCTGAGACCACTCGGATCAGGGGACCAGTAATCTGGGTCACGAATGGCTTCAGAGAGGCCTCGCTCGTTCTGTCAACAATATCGGATATACCCAGAGCAGCTTGAACTCGCTGATCAGCAGTACCATTCATGAGACCTTGCAAGAAGATTGGCAGGATGGCATTGATACCCTTGGGTAGCTCGAAGCCGCGTAGGTTTGCTCCTGCGACACCCACCCGCTGGAGACTTTGTCGTGTAGAAATGACGAGCGACTCCATCTCTTCCTTTCGTAGCTTCTTGGTGAACGCGCTGAGAGCTGTCCAAGAGGCCTTGACGACATCACCATCCCTGTCGTCAAAGGAGTTGAGCAGTGAACGGATGATATCTTGGTTGTATCGGGAGTAGTCCACGCTGGCAGCAGCGAAGAAGTTGCCCAAATGACATGCAGTAGCCGCTCTGCGACGATGATCCTCATGCTTGAGAAGCTGCAAGAGGACGTTCATGACCGTGTTCAGACCATCGTATTCGTCGATGGACTGGATAACGGTGTCAAAGGAGGTAGCGAGCTCCTCACGAAGGCTATCCTCTTTACAATTGATCTCGTTATCCATGAGCGAATTGATGATATTGGGCAGGCGGCGATTCATGGCAGGACCCGCAACCTTGGATAGAGAAGCAAGAGCCTTGGCGTCGAACGCTGAAATAGGAGGCGTTGTAAGCGTTGGAATAAGGTTTGGCAAGATGATGTTCGATCGAGTTGTCTCAGTAAGCAGCGTGAGGAGTGCCTGCAGAGCGTTGTCCGCTTCGTCCTCGGAACGCAGCAGGTTGAGAAGGAAAGGAAGAACTTGATCTACTGCTCGCTTGCCGAAAATCTGCTGAAGCGAATCAAATGCCTCAGCAGCGGCTTCTCGGACATCCTCATCTGAGTCTGTGAGTGCGGTGCGGACAACAGAGATAAGAGTCTTCTCGTGGTCCTCAAGAGCCTCAGGTGAAGCAGATGAAATCAGCTCTCTCAGAGCAAGACAAATGCCCTGCTTAGCATCGACATCAGTAGATGTTTGAAGGCCTTCCTCCAAAGTGGGAAGAAGACTTGACAGAACACCGTCTCCAGCCTTCCGGATAAGCTCTCCAAGGGCATTGCTGGCAATAACTTTGTGTTCCATGTTGGAGCTTCCCAAGCGTCGAATAAGAAGTTGTGTAAGGGTGGGTACAAGCTCCTTAAGGGTCCTTGGGCTGTGAACAAGAACCTTCCATACCGCAATAGCGGCTGAACGGACAGCACCAGCTGTGTCGCATCGGCACACGTAGAGCGCGGAAAGAATCTTATTGCGCTTCTCCTCGCCAAGTGTTTCTTTGAGAGAGGCACCTGCTTCCTTGATGTTGTCGTCCTCCTCAATGTCATCAGCCTCTGTGCCCGCCTTGATACCTGTGAGGTTGAAGAGAAGATCTCCAACGAGTTCGACAGAGCTGAGTCTGATTCTGTAACTGTCATCTGCGAGACCACGCTCGAGCTCTGGAAGGAGAAGATCAACAGCACGAGCCGCGAAGTTCTTGACTAGGAGACGGCCTGCACGCAATGCGGTCTCTCGAATCGACTCAACATCGTCGGCAAGGCCGGCAAGGATAGGCGGAACGATACGACCCAAATAGTTGGAGAAACTGTTGCCGAAACAGACAGGAAGGAAAATAAAAAGTGACATGAAACCTTCGCGAACGGCGGCTTTCGAGGACTCCACGTTTTGAAGAATGGTGGGTAGAGTTTCCTCCAACCTTGTTGTTCCCAGTCCAGCAAGGACCTCGCTGAGAGCCTGAGCAGATCCCAACCGATCGCCAGCGCCAGTGTCCGACTTGAGGGTTTGCATTAGACCTGGGATAAGATCGGGAAGTGTGTCTTCTCCAAGTTTCTCGACCAAAGAACCCAGTGCTCTTGACGCTGTCGCCCGAGTGGTGGGCACAGGGTCGACAATAGCGATCTTGAGGCCGGCCACAAGCACGGGTAAATGCATGACAACATCCTTCTTTTCAGTCAGATGGGCTAAGCTGCCAATAACCTGAGCTGCCTTGCGTTTGGTGTTGGAACGGTCACCCAAACCGCGCTGCAGAATGCGAGTGACCAATGCCAGCGATGGAGCATCGAGGTAATGGACAAACTGAACCTTGATGAGTGAGTCCAGAGCCTCGTCTGTGTATTTGGTAGGGTCGCTAAGAGCCTTGAGAATAATGTCGACCAATGATTTGATTTCGGGGTTGTTGATGACTTCACCGAACCTCTTCAAACTTCGGTTCGCGGCGGATCTGACCTCCTTGTGGCTGTCATTCAAGACACCGGTAAGAGGGGGAATGATGTCTGGCAGACTGTTGGCGAGCTGCTGAGGATCAAGATATGCCATTGCACCAAGAAGATCACAAGCACCCTTCTTGCTCCTCCATTGTTGCTCCTCAAGTCCATCAAGCAGGGTTGGCATGATTTTCTTCACGCCGTAGGAGCTCAACTTTGCGAAGCATGCCTTAGCGGCTGCCAAACAGGCATCGCGAACATTCGCGTTGGCGTCGCCAAAGCCTGTTAGCAGCTGAGGTACAACCTGGATCACATAAGGCTCAAAGACGCGTCCAAGCATAGTTGACAGAAGCTCGTATGCTAGTAAAGCGGCCTCACGCTGATTTGCCTCCTTTTTGTTCTCCATTGCATCAGTGAGAGTTGATAGGATTCGGTACTCTCGCAATGCCGCGATACCCCGACCCATTACAAGACCAGCCAGACCATAAGCAGAGCCTCGCTGAACGGCATACTTCTTGGAAGTAAGAAGCTGCTCCATAATTTGACCAAAGTATTTGGAGGATTGGTCTGGGCAAGCTCGAATAAGGGGAGGCAAGCATTCGGCGATAGCATATTGTACCGTCTCAGAGGGTGTGCTTAGAGTTGTCACGAGGCGGTCGATGACAATAGGTATCTTAGGATCACCAGGGCTTAGGTGACGAGCCAAAGCACCATACATGATGATCACTGCCTCGTTGACACGATCAGCCGCATCGCTATTCTTGTCTGGTTGTTCCAAAGTCTGCTCAAACTTTGACATGAGTTGGTCAAGAATACTCTTGCCATGAATTTCAATGGCCTTGTTTGAAGCATCCAGCATCTCGCTCCTTACTGCGCCACTTTTGTCTCCAAGAGGGCCGGCATCGATGAGAAAGTCAAAGAATGAATCCAACTGGTCGACCTTGATAACCGGAGCAAGTTCTTTGAAAGCAGTGGCGATACCTTGTCTGCCTTCCCAGGGATCAGACAGATCTATCTTCTTGGGCATTCCAAATTCATCGAGCTGCTGAACTCGGGGTTTGGCAAGCTCGATATAAGTGGCTTTGAGCTGATCAAGCACCGCATCCAGTGAGCCATTGTGCAAGCTGGCAGCTTCAGCCAGGGCACGAGCAGCGCCACGACGTAACTGCCCGTCTTTGCTCTCAAGGAAAGACAACATCTTGAGTGGCACCTCCGCTGTCACTTCGAAGCCGCTCTCCTCCCATATTTCATGGCCGAGATCCTGGTTTTCTTCCTCATCATCATGGGCAGCGATCCAGATTTCATCAGAATACCCAATTTCGCTCATATCGACTTCAGCACTAATAGATTGCAATACTGTTGACCTGACTCGAGTCTCGGGCACCAAAGCACCCTTTGCAAGAATAACCATTTCCTCACGGTCCATATTAGGAGCAATACAACGGCACATATCAGCAAAACAGTCCCTGAGGAGCTTGTAATGCTGAGCGTAAGACTGCATGGAAGCGATGAGAACCGAGAGAAGCTCGGCTCGGGGAACAGCGTCATCGCTGCAGACATCCGTATGGTACGAAAGAAATTCAATGGCCAGTACTAGCTGAGCATCTGCCTCATCGGTCGAACTACCAACACCACCCTTGCGGAGAAGGTCAAGTACGAGCGGCAGTGCATAGATGAGTGACACAGAGTCGAAGGGACGTTGCTCGCCTGCAAATCGTAAGCGGTACAGCACTCTCGTAACCAGATCTTCAACAGCTTCCTCCTGGTAGTTCTCTGCCAGCGACACGCCGCGTAGTCTGAGGGCCGCAACACCAACAAAAGGCCTCATCGAGCCCAATCGCTCAGTAACCTTTTCAGCGCAGGTGATATAAGCCAATGGTGCCGCGTCACCAGTAATAAGCGTGGCGCCGGCGTCCATGATACCAATCAAGAGCGAAACTGCAGTACCGAGCCATTGAGTAGCATCCGTTGGCGGACCTGTGGCAAGGCTCTGGATAATTCCAATACCTCGCAAAAGCTTTGCCTCGATCTCGGTTATGGATTGCCTGATCTGGCTCTCTTTCTTGAGTTGAGCGTTGACCTTTGCGTTCTCCTCAGGGGTAAGTTTCTTTTGCTGGCCCTTCTTCTTTTCGAGCTGGCTCCTGAGTTCTTCCTCCCATTTGAGAATATCATAGTCTTTCTTGTTCTTGTCCAAGACTTGTTGAGACTTCTTTGCAAGCACATCAACGAACGCAGTACCCTCAGGTGTTCTAAAGATAGCTGCTTCGACAGGACCGATATCATGTAGCTGCTCGGCATTAAGATCGCGACTGAGAGCCTCTAGCAGGCGTGGAATAACAGTTTCAGGAGCAACAAAAGCCAAATCAGCAGCTGCATTATACGCAGCTTTCTTGATGGTGTCAACCTGACGGCATGAGTTAGTAAGTTGGTTCGATAGAAGAAGCGTGTTCAAACCTTCTGATCGAATGATGTCTTATTCTCTATTTCTGTTATGAGTTCATCTTGGTACTTGTTAACCAGGTTACCAGGATCCAGTTCCATCCTGAGGCACAAGTCAATCCAGTTTGCTCTAGGGATCAGCTCTGGGCGTGCCAGAACTAGGAGGTTATTCGCTTGAGATTCCAGATCTTCCTTGGCGATGGTTTTGCCGGCCTTTTCGATATCATTTGGAGTCAAGCAGATAGATTTCACAACCTGGATCAAGTTGTGAGCATCTGTTGACTGGTCCTTATCATGAGGCCCAGACCGCCTGAGATGGTCCCAGAGGCCATCAATAATGAAACCAGATACCAATTTAGGGTTATGGATATACAGCTTGGAAAGAATCTTGGAGGTCTCCTGTTGAACAGTTGCGGGAACGGTTTGAGCAGTACTCAAGTGAATAACTGCTTCAGACCAAGCGAGAGCAACCTGACTATCCGCATTTTGCTCAAGATTTTGAAAGATGGAGCTCAGAGCACGTAAAAACCACATAAGGTCTTCATCCGCTGTGATCTTGGAGTAGATTCGATGACTGAGGAGGAAGGATGACTTAGGATCCAGGGACAAAGATTGTTTAATCACTGACGATTTCGTCATGCTCGACTCGGCTGCAGAACCAGGAAGCAAGCGTTGAATATGTGTGCTCACTGCCGTTAGAATGTAGGCGCCAACAATGAGGCCGTTCTGAGCCGCAGTGGCTGCATTAGCTGTCACCTCTGTGAAGGTTGTAACAATCTTCGGTATCACTGCATCCACAAAGCCAACCATTCCCGAAGATAAAGATTGTGCCTCGGGAAGGGATTGCAAGATAGCACCCACACGAAGCAACCAATACTTTCGAGAAGGAATTTTCTTCTCTGAAAGCCCTTTAATGATCGAGTCTAGCACAGTCTTTGGAACTTCAGCATCGTTGGCCAAAAGAAAGACCACCGCCTTTGCTAAAGCTGAGGTTTCCGCAGCCAAAGCGCCTTCATTTCCCTCCTTAGCAGCGACGGTGGACACTGCGTTGGCGACTTGTTCCGCACTTGATTTTGAAAGGGGCGCAGCCTCGAGCATTTGTGCATGCAATATTCGGTGGTCAGGAGATGCAAGCTTGCCAGACTTCAGGGGTGTCGCGACTTCGTTAATGACCTTTTCCAAGGAGGCAGTATCGCTAGACTTGCTGACCAGAGCGCGGAAAGCATCTAGGGCGCCAGCACGAATAGCGGCGTTGGTAGATTTTGCATTTGATAAAAGGGGCTTGAGCAAGTTCTGTTCAAGGACCTTGGAAAGATCGAAGGTCTCAGGAAGAGAACGAACAAGAGGCGTAACGACTCCACCAAGAATGACCTCAGGGGCACGCAGAAGACCCTTCTCAAGGGAAGGGATCAGTTCTTTAGATATTTCCTCAATAGTCGCGAAGGAAGAAAAAAAGTCACCGAGTCCCAGTACTGCGTGCTCTGGAACAGCAGTACGAGAACCAATGATCTCTCTTGTAAAGAAATCGTAATACTTGGATTTGAGAGACTCCAGAACAGGTCGCAAGTGGTCCTTCCTAGCAGACACGCCAGCAATGACACCAAGCAAAATAGCATTCCTGGGGGTTGACTGAGCCCCTTTCGTAGCTAGGAAATCAACCGAAGCAGAAAGCCGCTTTTCACTCGACTCAGTAGAAGAGAAGAGTTTCCGCAAACCCCTCCTGGTAACAATGATGGCGGAGTGGGCAACCGATTTCCTGGAGGCAGGCTGGTGGCACTTTTCCAAAGCATCAGCATCCGCCAGGATGACATCGGAAGCAAATTGATCCCATTGCGAGGCCTCAAGGTGCTGCATAAACAAACTGCACCATTCGACAAGCACGAATGCGTTGGTGGGAGCAATGCCGGGTTTCTGGCTTTCCTTGCGCAAGGCGGTGATGAGCGGGGTGATGGTCTTGGTGTCGACGCCAGAGGAGATGAGGGCAATCAGACATTTCTGAACAGACAATCGGGACTGTCTATCAGCATAAAATGCATATGTACCAAACAGGAGTTGAAGGAGGCGAGTAATTGAGACGCTGTCGAGGGCTGTGGAAGGTCAGTTGATTGATGAAACCTTGGGACACTACGAGGGCTTGCGCACATTTCTGAGTCAGTTTCTCTTCGATCGAGCGCAGCTGAGCAATTCGGGTAGAGGTCGAGGAGGAGGACAAGTCCTGTTTGACGGTGGTAATGTCGAGGTCGGCCGCGGTGCCAGAGTCAGATGAGACGCCTTTCGACATTCTGGAGTTCGGAAATGGAAGTTAGCGTTCAGGTTGATGAACTCATCTGGGGCTACCAGAGCTCGCAAACGCCAGATCTGGGGCGTCGATCCTCGGTTGACGGCGGGGAGAAAGGAAAGTCAAGGAGTTTGGCGCGATCGTAGCTGGTGTTTTTGGATTTTTTGGGCACCAAATCCATAAAGTGAGAATGGAAATATCTAGATGGACCTGACCCCACGTCGAAGCAGCAAGCAGCACTTACCTAAGGTATCCGCCAATGCTACGCCCAAAAGCACTTACAGCTCGACAGGCCATTTTGGTGGGGTTAGGAGCCCTGAGAGTCTTTAGTCCACTGAAACCATCCCGGTATGACGCATCGCCGAACAGGCAGGCCTGGATACGTCTCATACAACCTAGCCCAACTGTATCTATCAAGACGGGCAACGTTCAATGATGCACCGTACCTTGCAGGATTTTGGCACTAGGTCGAAATTATATTGCATAACCTAGTCGTTCATCTTTCCTTTGTTCCTCAACACCTTCATCTGAGCAATCAGTAGGTGCGTCGCAATATTCTCCCGTCTCTCATTCATCCTTAATGGGCACGATCCACAACTGGAGATCAAAGCCAAAGCCCTTCTGCGTCACAGCCTCCACCTTCAATCACTTCACTCACACACCCTACCCTTGCGGATCAGGACTTTCAATGACCTGAAGGCAGACTCTATAGTCCTCGACATTGCAGGGGGGAAGCGAATTCTCGACTTCACCGGCGGATTTCTCCAATTTGGACATGATCACTCCGGGCTAAAGAGCATCTCATTCCTCCTCCGAATCTTTCTCTGACCCTACCGCCCGCTCTTCTTCTTGAGTCGTCGACCGCCATGGCTGGCGCAAAAAAGAAAAAGAAGCCCGCTGCCAACCCAGCCCGAGGTTTTGCAACGACATCGGTCGCTTCGAAACCCAGGCCTGAAGCTACCGAACCTGAAAAGCAGACTGCCGCCTCCAAAGGCCAAACTGCCCCTCCATCGACGCAGAAAGATGCCCCTCCATCATCGTCTACGACCACTGGCAATGCGACTAGTAGTGCTGGCACACACGAGAAGACTTTAAGTCCTGAAGAGTTCGAAAAACATTTGGAGGAATCTGAGCTTCAATTGCTTGTCGAGAAACACGCAACTAAGACAAAGAAGGATGCTCAACGGCAGCGGAACCGCCTCGATACCGACCGTCGTCTTCTTCGTGGCCAGGCCGATTCTGTGAATAGCTTCAAATGGCTGCCTCCAGATCTGATGGACCATATACTCGACCTGGTTCAAGCAGAGAATCGATTCGCAGCTTCAAGTCTGTCTTCGTCGGAAAATGCTAGCGGTGGGAAGGTGCCTCCCGAGGAAGACATGATAATTCGCCTCTGGACATTACAGCAAACCTTGATCGCCGCGGAATTTCCTACAGAGCGAGTCGCAGCTGTAATACGGTATATCCTCGATATAGCTCCTAACGTATCATCCACAAATAGGGACTCTATCTGGGGGCTCGAAGAAGCCCTTGACTGGCTGGCCAGAGAATGCCAAGTTGGAGAACTACCATGCTACGAACCTAAATCAAGACCGATCCCCAAAAGCACCACTGGTTCGTCTACCGAAATATGGGAACCCCTTCCAGTTCTGACCAATGCTGTACTGCAGATACTCCCCAAGACAGCCCAATACCGAGTAGATCTAGTACTCCTCGCCAGACCGATCCACGTAACGGCCGTAGGAACAAACCTGCTGGGGCCAAAGGCCGGCCATTCAAAACCTCTTCGCCCACTAAAAAGCTAGTGGTAGTTTGTGACAGCGACATAGAACCTGATGAGCTCATTTCGAAATACTTGGAGACTAAAACAAAACTGCTGGAACACGAGCGCGGCCAAGGTCGAACAGACAGCTCAAAGGCGTCAGAACCTGATGTGGAGCTCGCCATTGCAACGCTTGAAGCTAAGATTAGAAAGATCGAATCTGACGTTCTATTCGACGAGTATGAAGCCAGCAAACAGTGGAAAATAAAAAGAATCGATCTAGAAAGGCGACTGGCTGCCGCGAAGCAAGAAAGCGAGGCTCAAACTGAGGATATCCTAGCTGTGGAAGAGGAAGCCGCCCCCGAACAAACGCATAATGATGATATCATTGACGAAGCTGAACGTATCGCCGCTGAGATATTGGCCGAAACAAATGACGAAGATGAAGAGGGCATTGGTGGATTATTTGCATCTCTACCACAAAATGAGGTCGACGCAAGCACAGGCGAAAGTCGCACTGTCATTAGCTCAGCCGATGGAGATCGAATTGTGATACGTGATTTCGGGAAGTCAACGGGTATCAGTCCTCGGAGAGCTCTTGAAGAGGCATGCCGTTCAAGGTAAGCCTACTTGATGAAATCACAGGTTTTAAAACATACTAATCGCAAATCTCAGAGATTCTTCGGCAAGAATCTCATACATTATTGTCTCGGATGCGTCCTTCGCAAGCCGTCATTCTCTGGATATTCTTTGGACCAAACCCCAGGAATTACCACCACCCGCAGCTTCATCCGATGTCGAAGTAGTGGCGGACCCCTTCAGGTTTACATTTAGGATGACTGGCATCGCAACGCCAGATGCTAAGCAGTCCGAATCTTATATTTCCACTGCAGCTTTGTTTTACACGTTCAGCGGTAACACCAAGGACGAAAAAGTCGTTATCAGACTGCCCCATGTCTGGAAAGATGTTTGGACGGAGCTTGCTGAAGCTAGGAAGGCTCAGATTGACGAGCAAGACAGAAATGTGGTGAGGGACTTGAGAGCTTTGGTTCGTCAACGGCATGACCAGGAGCTTGAAGACGGTGTCATTATCCAAGGCGCATTTCGGGGACGGAACGCTAAACATGCTAATGACTCTGGCGACGATGGCGGTCAAGATCGATCAAGGCAGCATGCTACGAATGGAGAATACTATCAAAAGATATGGGCGGAGAAGTCGAGCACTCGCAAGTTTCAGATGATGCTGGTGAGTGATGAAATGGATAGTTGCTCTAGCAGAACACTGACAAAACTCAGCAATCTCGGATGCAACTCCCCATGTGGAATTTTAGAGAGCAAGTCTTGGCTGCTGTCGATGAGAACCAGGTGGTGATTGTTTGTGGTGAAACAGGATGGTATG
Source organism: Fusarium concolor (assembly GCA_013184415.1). Classification (NCBI taxonomy): domain Eukaryota; kingdom Fungi; phylum Ascomycota; class Sordariomycetes; order Hypocreales; family Nectriaceae; genus Fusarium; species Fusarium concolor. Next base: position 51,910 of record JABCJY010000208.1, on the reverse strand, counting down.
GCCTTTCAATTCACCATATCCATTCAAGAGATTTGACTGACCCAAGTATAGTGGAAAGAGTACCCAAGTCCCGTCTTTCTTACTAGAGCACCAACTCTCCCAAGGAAAGCCTTGCAAAGTGTACTGCACGGAACCGCGAAGAATTTCCGCAATATCTCTTGCCCGCCGTGTGAGCGAGGAGCTCGGCGAAAACAGGAATGATCTTGGAACCAATAGATCACTGGTTGGCTATTCTATTCGCCTGGAGGCCAACACCTCTAGGGAAACAAGACTGGTGTATGCAACCACTGGCATCGTAATGCGAATGCTTGAGGGCTCCAATAATCTCCAGGAAGTGACGCATTTGGTACTTGATGAAGTTCACGAGCGGTCAATTGACAGCGATTTTCTCCTGATCGTTTTGAAGAAGCTCCTGATAAGACGCAAAGACTTGAAGGTCGTTCTCATGTCTGCTACAGTCGATGCAGACCGTTTCTCAGCTTACCTTGGCGGTGCACCAGTTCTCAATGTTCCCGGGCGAACTTTCCCGGTCCAGGTTAGATACCTTGAAGATGCTATCGAGCTTACCGGATATACGCCTGCAGATTCGGAACCCGATAAAATGGTCGACTTGGACGATGACCCGGCTGATAGTGAAGGAGAAAACACCAAGAGCGATATTTCGAAGAGTCTATCAGGGTATATGCCAAGAACCCGATCAACACTGGCCCAAATTGACGAGTACCGGATCGAGTTTGACCTTATTCTCCAATTAATAGCTCAAATTGCCGTTGACGGCCATCTGCAAAATTTTAGCAAAGCCATTTTGGTTTTCTTGCCAGGTATTGCGGAGATTCGCACACTGAACGACATGTTGCTTGGAGATCCAAGATTTGCCAAAGACTGGCTTGTCTATCCTCTACATTCAACCATTGCTACAGAGGACCAAGAGTCGGCGTTCCTTGTCCCACCCCCTGGAATTCGTAAGATCGTCCTTGCCACCAACATTGCTGAGACTGGAATCACCATTCCCGACGTCACTTGTGTCATTGACACTGGCAAGCATCGCGAGATGAGGTTCGATGAAAGACGCCAACTTTCGCGGCTGATTGATACTTTCATTTCCCGAGCCAACGCGAAGCAAAGACGGGGTCGAGCCGGTCGTGTACAGGAAGGTCTGTGCTTCCACATGTTCACCAAATTCCGCCATGATCAGTTGATGAGCGACCAGCAGACGCCTGAAATGCTCCGACTTTCGTTGCAAGACTTAGCTATTCGTGTCAAGATCTGCAAGATTGGAGGTATCGAGGAGACATTAGGCGATGCCCTTGACCCGCCCTCGGCCAAGAACATACGTCGAGCCGTTGATGCGCTCGTGGACGTTCGCGCTCTTACTCAAGCCGAGGAGTTGACGCCACTTGGGCACCAATTGGCAAGATTGCCTCTTGATGTATTTTTGGGGAAACTCATTCTGTATGGAGTCATCTTCAAATGCTTGGATATGGCCATAACTGTGGCTGCTATCCTATCCTCGAAATCGCCTTTCTCAGCACCATTTGGACAGCGCACCCAGGCAGATAACGCCCGAATGGCTTTCCGCCGTGGAGATTCTGATCTCCTCACGATATACAACGCATACCTGGCTTGGAAGCGAGTATGCCAGTCCGCTGGCGGTGGCGGAAAGGAGTTCCAATTCTGCCGTAAGAACTTTTTGAGTCAACAAACTCTTGCGAACATCGAGGATCTCAAAGGACAGCTGCTTACTTCCCTGGCTGACTCTGGCTTTCTTTCCCTTACTGAAGAGGAAAGGCGGGCACTATCCAGAGCTCGGTTTTCTGGTGGCCGAGGACGAAGGCAGCAGCAGTTCTATGACATACCCCGTAGAGTCAACCTCAACAGCGACAACGATGTCGTTTCAGCATCGGTTATCTCTTGGAGCTTTTATCCGAAAATCCTAGTGAGAGATGCACCAGGGTCTAAGGGCTTAAGAAACATTGGCACAAACCAGTCGATCAGTCTTCATCCATCCTCTGTCAATCGAGGACGTCACGACCTTCGGTGGCTTTCTTACTATCACATCATGCAGTCGAGAGCGTGAGTTTCCCTAAATATGAAGTATGAGAGATCGGCTAACATTCAATAAGGGTTTATCACGCCCACGAGGCTACTGCGGTGGAAGCATTTGCCATCGCTCTCCTATGTGGCGATGTACGATGTGATGTAAGATTTCCAACCTTCTCCCATAAATATAGTACTAACAATCACCAAATAGATGTACTCCGGAGTAATAGTCCTTGATGGAAACCGAGGTCGCTTTGCTGTTCCAGACTGGAAGACTATGCTGGTTATGAAAGTGCTTCGGACACGTCTACGAGAGCTCTTGACAAGGTCTTTCAAGCAGCCAGGAAAGCTGCCTACTGCTCAGCAAGAGAAATGGCTTGATGTTTGGCAGAGAATCTTTACACAAGATTTTGGACAGGATAGACCTGCCGTAGGCATGACGGTCAAGGTATGAGGGGGTGCGTATCTCGGTGGGCATGCCATTTGACTACATGCGAATTCAAGACATCTAGGGTATCATCGGGGACCAAAAACGAGATCGGCAGATAAGATGCAAATTACGGGAGAAAGGGTCACGTTGTCTAGATCAAAAAGAGTTTCATGGGGTGCAATTGGTATATAGATGAGCTGGCCCCAGACATTAGTAGAATGGCCCCTGAGCAAGTACCAAATAATAAACTTTTACGGTATAATGATTTTTGAATAATTCGCATTCCGACAACTGCACTTCATACAGTTCCATTCTAAACCTGCCATTCCCTGGATCCCCTGGATATCATCAAAGTTGTAATGAATTACATTATGCTACATGCGTGAACCACTCAAAATCTGTGATTGACTCCTCGCTCACGGTTGAGACTCCTTCCTCTCCCCTTCCTCTCCCTTCCTCTCCTCACTTTTACCACTAGAGAGAAAAATGGTTTTGAAATCGGCATTACTCTTCTTAGCAGATGTATCAGATTCACCATTCTGTGCCTGTTTGGGTCCGCTGGGCTTAAAACCAAGACCACGACGTGGACCAGGCTTGCCTAGCACTGGCCGCCGGATGGTGGTTGGTGGAGGTATGAGGGTTGATGAGGTGCCAGTGCTCTTGGACTTCTGTTCCTTGTCCTTGCCCTTTTTGCCGTAGATAATGCGGTCTTGGGCATGCTCTGCCTTGGCTTGCCTAAGTTCATCCATCGTGCCTGTCCGAAGGTTGTGACCCTCAAACTCCATGCTGTTGAGTTGCAAACTCGCCTTGCCTGCTGTGGCTGCGTCGGCAAACTCGATCTTGGCTCCACCATTGCCTGGTAACACAACCAGCTTGACGACAGTGCCTAGAGGCTCAACGAGTGCTCGGACTCGTGCATCGTTGACGGTGTCGGGAAGACCCATGAGGGCAATCGTCTTTGCTGAGATATCCGCTGCGGTTGGTTTGGCTTGGGCCTCATTGGGTGCGTCTTGCATGGCTTCGTCACCCTCAGCATCATGAGATGAAGGCGCAGAAGAATCTCTGGAGTTGTCGCCAATAACAGTTGTAGCTGCTCGTTTGATCTTTGACTCTTTGGAAAGAGTAACTTCGAGAATCTGCCTTTTGAACTTGGTATTGCTCATTTCTGTCACGGCCTTCTGGGCCTCCTCTTTGGTCGCAAAGTCAATAAAAGCAAATCCCTTGTTCTTGCCCGCCAAATTGCGAGGGATGTTCACCCTTGTGACACTGCCACACTTGCCAAATACTTCTTTCAGATCAGCTTCGTTGGCCGTTCGATCCAGATTGCTAATGTGGATCTCTCGACCTTCTGCAAGTGCGCCTTCACGAGCCTTCTTGTGGCCAGGGTCAGAATATTTGGCAAGGAGCTTAAATTCTCCCTTGAGAACCATGCCATCCTTCATAACAGCCTTTGCTGATGCCTCTCGGTCTCGGAACGAGATGTAACAGAATCGTCGGCGGATATCGACCTTCCGACTTGGCGACCTGATGCTCAAGATTTCACCGCAATCTTTGAAAAGGTCACGGATGTACTTGTCATCAGCAGCAGGAGGGTAGTTGGCAACATATACGGTCAAACCATTGCCTGACTTGACAGTAAGTTGGCACTGGCCGAAATACTTGCCGTCTCTCAATAATGCAGACTGAGCCTCTTCAGGTGAGCTGAATTCGATAAGGGCTGTCGAGGAATCGGTCTTCTCTTCTCGAACCAAAGCGGTAATATTGTTGATGTGGCCATATTCTTTGAAGTATTGTCGGAGCTTGGTCTGGGTGACATCGCTCGGAAGATTAGAGACAACGACAGTCGCGTTCTCCCTATCTCTCTTTGGTGGTTGGGCTTGTGTTGTACGGGTTTCCTCAGGTGCTACTCCATTAGGCTCGTTCTTTTGTCGCTTGCTGTGGGTTTCAGATCCATCCACAGGGTCCGTCTCATTCTCCCTTTTCCGCTTAGACCCACCTGGCGATTTGGCCTCTGTGTCCTGATCTTGGGCTTCAGGGGCACTATAGTAGGCGGCGTAGGCAGCCGCCTTCTCTTGTTCCTCCCGTTCCCTACGCCTCTTCACTTCTTTTCCGGTCTTGTGTACTCGATCTGCTGCCTTCCGCAACGGTAGCGGCATCTCATAATCGTTGCAATGTTGCATATAGACTTCTAGAACCTTCTCAGGCCAGTCAATTGTTCTGCGAGCAACAGCACGGGTGAGAACTGCGGTTGCCAGGGTTGGTATTCGATATGTACCGCCACCAGATGAAGGAGTGGGGCTTCTGTTGTCTTGAGCACCAGTAGATGAGAAGATGAGCATCTCCCACATGTAGTACCTAAACCAAAAATCGTGGTTATCTGCATGAATCTGTAAGGCCGCCAGTTTATTCCACTGAGCTCTGGCTTCGTCCACGGCCCCTTTTTTCTCGGTGAGATACTGAATGTAGATGCGCTCAAGTCGGAATTTGGGGTCGCCTTGGAAGTCTTTGTCATAGAGTCGCTTTCCAACAACTGAAACATCCTCAAGGGCCGCGATGAGACCGACGTCGGCAACATCAACTGCCTCATCAGAGGCAGTGGCATCCATGGCATTTCGTTTCAAGAAACCGCACCAAGCCACATACATTTCGATCATTCCCTCCATACCATCCTTGAGTAGTTGATCCTCACTCGTTGCTTTGTGTTTAATGGACTCGACCTCGTTGAACGGAAGCCTAGCTTCTTCGGCGCACATGATGCACCTATTCCAGAGAAGGCCTGACCAAGGGCAATGGTCAACAGCTCTTCGGAGAACATCGAGCAGACTGCTTGGCGCTTGTAGTTCGGTATTGGACGAAGATAGGAAGACAACATACTCGTACCAAGTATTCTGATCTGTAGCAAGAGCACCGGTGAGAGCACGAGCATAGAGGCCGCGGCATAGGTCGATCCCGATCTCGGGGTTGTCATTGCTACGTTTGCTTTGAAGCATTTCCCATTCTAAATAGGTAGTGAATGCAGTCTTTTGAGCCTCAACATCACCGGCGTCAACCGCCTTCTTCAGAGCAGACTCAAAAGGGTCGCGGGCCGCAATAAGTCGTTTCGTCTCCTGGGCGTTGACGGTGACATCCTTCATGGATTCTTCCCAGGCAGTACGATTGTACTCAGACAGAAAGGTTGAGAAATTCTGAGAGGTCTCGTCCCAAGTGAGGTGGGGAGTTAGTAGGCGGTTACGGTAAAGATGTGTGATGCGCTTGATGCCTTCGGGTGTTCTCGTTTTTGCCAGTAACTCCAGCTCCAGTGATATCCAGCGATCCCAAAGCAGGTGACTATCACCTAGGCGATAGCGAATAGCTTCGTATCCTTGCTGCCACAGATCGAGTGCGGCTCCAAACGAAAAGAGCTCTTGGCCGAGCATGCGCTCCTCATCGGACCAGCCATGGCCGGTGGGGACCTGCGTAGCTTCCCACAAGGACCAAAAGTAGTTGCAGTAGGCAAGCCAGATGCGCAGGCTTCCGGGCTCACAGCCAATAGCGCACTTATAGTGCTCGACTACATTGACTCGCTGCTCGAGGTCGGAGGCGTTGCGAACGATCTCCTCGAGGTAGGCGAGCCAGTTGTCTTCACCTATTGGGTTGGCCATATTTGTCGCGCGAGGAGTAAGCCAGGGCGCATCACACGATGCTCTGGGTATTATCGATGTGGCCTCAATAGCAACGCATAAGATGTTTGGCAGTGAGAGTGGGCGTCCGTCGGCGGAACAGAAGACGATGAAAATAAAAAGTCGAGGAACGTGTGCGTGTCGACGCTGTCGCGGAGCCTCTCGGATTCAAGGGAAGGAAGGTCAGCGGTGATGGGAAGGTGATGGAATATGTATAAGGAAGGACTGAAAGCTTGTCTGTGAACGAATATTCAGCTCTGCTGATTCGGTAGGAAAAGAACTTTGAGGCTTGAATCAAGAGGATGCAGCCTGAGGTTGACGAGCGGGTTGCCTTGTGTGAGTCTGCGAGACGAGACGAGATTGCGCGCCTGGAGTGGGAAAAATGCTGTTGCCAATAATTCGACAGCTTGGCCGGGGACTAAGTTAAGTTAGCACAGGGATGCACTTTCCCAGACGAACGGGAAGCGAGGGTCGTTAAAATGATGTAATACCTGGAAGGTCATTAATAAGGTTCAAGGTACAGCGAGTGCGACCCTTACACGTTGGTTGTGTGTTAGAGGAAAAGATCCTTGATGGGAGATGGCAACGAGACTTCATGAGGGGAAACTGCCTTTCAGAGTTCTCACAGCTACTCACGACTTCTCTGAAGCTTCTGGAGGACTTACAAGTGTAAAAAAAATAAATAAATAAAACGATTCTGGCCTCTTTTTCGTGCTGTAAACAACAATATTTTCAGAAACTTCTAAACTGCCCCGGCTCCCTGGTCATTGATGCCTCTGTACCCGCTACATTTACACTGGGCCCGTTGACTTCTGGTAGATCCATTTCCCAAAATACACAAGTTAACAAAGAGTCTAGACCTCAATTCGACCCCGTCTTCCCAGGCGAGCGTGCAGCGAGGCGCCTTTCTGGCTTGCACAGCTTGTTCCAATTGACCAGCTCTCTTCATAGGTCGTGCCAATTTGAACCTGAACTGTTATTCCCGGCGCACGGTCATATCGGGCTCCCAGCCTACAAAAAATCCCCGAGTCAATCACCAAAAGATGATGTATTTGAATTGGCAGTTGATCGTCGTCGGTTTCAAATAGGGAGCAAAGAGGACGATTGGCTCAGAATCTGATTTGACGAACCTTTATGAAGCTGAGCCTTCTCGTTGAATAAGTCAGATGACCTATATCATTTGCACATCTACTGGCACTAAATGAGCGATCAACCGCTCAACACGAGGACCGGGCAGTTTTTACAACTGCCCTTATTCAAATAAATTTCAATGCCAAAATACTTTGCAAGTCTAGTTAGGCAACGTTATCTCTCAATACCATCTAGCAAACGACCCAACTCAATTCCAAACATCTGCATTCCTGTTAGGTTGAGTGAGTATGTACTTCATTGCATAGGTAGGTAGATGCGGGACTCAGTTAACCAGGAATTTACACGACACTGAGGTCATTGCATCATCAAGAATATACAATAAAAAACGGCATTCACGCATAAACCACTATATAATATTCTTTCCTGTTCTATGCTACCCTATCTCCTTTCAAAAACTCTTCTACGACGCTTTCCCGCCAGGGTGTTGAGGCCCAAATAGATGGATGTATCTAGTAGAACACCTCGGAAGCATGACCCCGAGACGTTTTGACACTTGACTATACTGTACTGGGTAGCTGGCCACTGACATCTGTGCTATTGTTAGTTTATGGCGGGTCAGCTCGTGTTCCGATGCTGGGTACTGGTATATGTTGCTGACCAATGATCCTTTGACGGAATTGGGAACATAGCGTTGTACAGCACCACTGACAGTTGTCTTGTAAGTGAAAGCAGGATGACGACAATACCGGATAATCGTATTCATTCTGTCTGCCATGCTCGTTTAAAATCGTGTCCTTTGGTGCTAAGGCCAGGCATGACTTTATTGTATACATGGTTGTACTGTATAGAGAGAGCATATGAGGTGATTGACCTATCGAGTCCAAAGTTTCATTGTCCAAATAAAGTAACTTTCCTAACAATTGACACCCCTAGCATCAGGTTGGCTACCATACCACTCGCTCAATGCTTTCCAAGAAATCACATACGAAAGGGCTCAACCGCTAGAAGCGATTACCACAATGTCGCACGTGAAGGAGGGCTTCTCAACATTCTGCGAGCTGACCACGCGAGGCCGCGTAGATACCATCCCATTGGATAAAGATTACCACTTTGAGGCCTCTTGTTGATCAGCCAAAGTCAAGTACGCGCTTAACAGTACTGTAGCTTTGGCGCCTCTTGACCCGGGGATCGAAAAGAAAATGTCAATAGGCGGTTTCTAAAGTATTTGGCCTCATAGCCGAACAACTATCTACCTGACTAGGTATTCAACAACTTCCGCGAGAAATTCTCAAAGTTATCTTTCTCTTTGGCTCAGCTCCTGATCTGGGCACGCACCAATTGATAAAAAATGACTGTAGTGTATTAACAGAACAGAAGAAAGCTTCTTACATAGTACTTATTGTCAGCCATGTGAAGTTAGCGCTCGCAACACAAAAATTATGCCCTCTAGCCCAGTCTTAGGAGTCGCGAGCTGATGAGAATAATCCCTGAGGCCGATCCGGAACCTTCCACATCCAGGCCACTGTCGCGCAGCTGAGAGGCGAGTGTGTACCGTGACTGTTTCGCCATATGTGCGGCCGGTACAAGGAGGGGCCTTGAAGCCTCGGGGGCGCAAACATAAGACGCGCCGATGCATCAGCATCATCATATTATCTTGGAGTTGCATCCTACTTCTTTGACCGCTGCGTACATAATTATTATGATTTGAAGTGCCGTGCCGAAAGTCAATGATCAATCCGACCACTTCTGTCAGAGGCTGATGGAAAGAGAGTGCGCAGGAACAGCATTGAGATTGATGCTCAACTGCGGCTGTCATCTAGAGCTTCTTCTGCTTAATGATTCTGGGGTCTGGGTAGGATCCAGGGAACACTGCCTCATTCATTGACATGGAGGACGCCAGCTGCATAGATCTGACGAATGAATCCTGGATCGTTTCGCTGGCGTTATTCTGGGGCCAGCTAGGATGCAGCTTGCACATCCCAATAAAAGTCACGAGGCTTCTGAGGTGGGTTGCATAAAATGGCGCTCTTTGTTCAGCGTTTCGTTTCTGCAACTCAGCTACCTCTCAATAATGCGGGTGGGCTCGTCTCCATACTGTACAACTGTCGGTCTCATGTTTGTTCGAGAGTGACCAAGAATCTATAGCCAGGGTGTATCAGAACACATGAGAGTTTGAGATAGATCCACCAGCCAGAAAAGGCTAAGCAAGACAATAGAATATTAGCATAAGGGAGGGAGGAGAGGACAAAGAAAATGGAAAGGGAAGAAGTTGAATTCTTGTGTCCAATCTCTACAGTAGCCAACACGGCAAGTCGGAAGGAGACATCTAGAAAAGGTGATCTTCTGTCAGTCATCGCAAGTACATTCACAGACATACTTGCATTGTCAGATGAAACAAGCGGGACCATCTGGGGAGATGGCTATTGGGCGGTAAACCCCCTGGAAGCCAGGATATTTGGCGCTAGTACCTGGCGCCAGGGGAGTATCTAGTAAACCCGCGCCGCTAGTAACGCTCTCGCAGGCCTGAATGGCAGTTTTTCTATGCTTGGGTTTGGCCTTGAAATTGATTGGCCCCCTTTTTTGGGTTAGAATTGACGTTGATGGCGCTGCTGTCAGTTTTCTGGCGTTGGCTCGGGTCTTTGCGCCTATGGCATATGTTTAATGGTTTTATGGATGCCCTAGTGTTGCAGGAGGCCAAGCCGCCAGGGGCAGACATGCACACACAAGGCGTTTTATGTACAAAGAGCTTTGAAAGATGGAGGGCAGAAGAGGGGGGAAACAGCCAACATCCAATAGAGACATACAGATGAGGGCATAGAGCTATTTCAGGGCTACCGACCTCACATTGCGTCTGTCTATTTTATGTCAGGTTACACCCCCGGAAGGATCTGATACCCATCGAGCTGGGTCGCCCTTGTCTGTAACAGCACTGGACCAAGCTTGCTTGTGCAGTTGTGCTTAACACAGAACCTTTCTTCTTCAACTTGTCCGAATGAGGGTCTGCATTCTTTCTGACCTCAGTGCAATCTTACCGGGTCCCCCGTTCTCTTCCCAGTTCCCCATCCACTTCATTCCTCACTTCGTCTCATCTCATTTCATTTGAACTTTACTTACATACACTCTCCCTTGGCTGTTGTCGTCACCCGAACCCACCTTCTTCTCTCTTCTGTTCTCAAACGGCTTCGCTTCTCTACTGCTTTCGTCCTTGATCTCACTTCTCACGATCGACCACCATTTCGCGCAGGGCTCTTTCACTCTCTCAAGTGTCCCTCGTTATCACTTACCATTGAGTCATTCCTTGTGGTCAATTCTTCGTATTCTTCATTCCTTGTATTTCATTATTTTCGCTTTTCGAACGCTCACCCTGAGCTTAACCGACGACAATAAATCCGCAGCTTCGCCATTCATTCGCATTCATATACTGCAGCATCGAGTGCCACGTTTGACCAAGCCACTGCTGTAACATTGCACGACATTGCCCGACTCGTCTCTCTTTTCTATTTGGAGGTTTCTTTTCCGATGGTCCTGAGTGATTAGTTCTGGATTTACCTGCGGCATTTATCTTTTCTTTCGCCAAATTTGAACCAAGATTGTTGCCATTCCTGCAACTGCACCCGCCATCAATTCTCGTGCTCGACTCTTTCAGCACGTCTTCGGTCCCAAAAGTCAACAAAGACTGCGTATTCAATTTAATCCTGGTTCCGTACGATACAGTTAAGTAGCGAGGCTTCCTCTCGTTACTCAGTTCTTTCGATATGCGCTTTTCTCTTCCAACCTTCGTGGCGCTGGGCGCCCTACAGACTCTCAGTGTCTATGCTCAGGCTCCGGATTGCGTCGTAAGTGACTAGCGCTCAACGATCATGCGTTTCAATCTGAAATAGGTGCTGATGGCCTCCAGAACACATGCGTTGATTCAGTCAAGGGGACTGTGAACTGCGATGCTGCCCAGGCGAGTTGCGTTTGTGTCTCGCCCGACTTTGTGAAGGGCGTCGCTGAGTGCGCGAGAGCAACGTGCAAGGCAACAGACGCTGATATCACCACTGCTATGAGCAACGGATTCTGTGTTGGTAGGTTACTGGTGTTGAATGCTCATCCATAATACAGTAACAAGGACTGACATGACGCAGGTCAACAACTCCCTGCCCTTCCACCAGCTGCAGCAACCGCAACTTCGGGCGCAGCAACGACATCTGAAGCAGCAGCAGCAACATCTGAAACCCCTTCCGCGGCTGACACTACAGACGCTGTGTCGACTTCTGCTGTGTCTCCAGTAACCTCAGAGGCCCCTGAAGCTACTCCCACCGATGCAACCGAAACAACTAAAGCGGCTGAATCCGCTGAACCTACTGTAAGAGACTTCTGCCAGTGAGAGTTAACGAAAGTTGAGTATTAAACATTCCGCAGGCTACTGAATCCGAGGCATCCAGCTCTGCCACTGATGCTGACAGCTCATCTACAACCTCGGAGGCTGCTGGTGCCGTCCCTACTTCTGGCTCTTCAGATGACGACTCAGACAAGAAGGAAGAATCTTCTGGAGGTGGGATGTCAGGCGGTGCCAAGGCTGGAGTTGGTATTGGAGTCACTATTGGTATCCTGGCACTTCTCGGCATCGCTGGTTTCTTCTTCTGGAAGAAACGCCAGAACCAGGACAATCTTCCTCGCGGAAATATGGCAACCATGTCACCACCCATGGCTACCAGAGACCGCAGCTATCCTTTGCCCGACCAAGGATCGATTGGCGAGAAGAATGGATATGACCTCGAGCTTATGTCTCATCGATATGAGGACATGCTTCCTCGTGAGGAACCACGACATATGGTTTGAGCTAGCATATGGAAGATATTGGCGTTAAAAACGGGGCATAGAAAAACCAATACATTGCAGACGGTCATTGCATGGATAGTTTATCGGTTACTACATCTATGTGTCTCAAGTGCAGCCACTCAGAATAGGGTGGTCTACGGTGACTAGGCGTTGTGACTTTGTGAGTAAGCATTGTGAGTAATGAGCGGCAATGACATTTAAACCAAACCAGGTCTTCACTTGGGCGGCGTTGGACGGTTGCTCAATGGTCAAGATACCATTATTTCACTTTCAAATCAGAGGCCAAGGTACTGTGTAGTAAGAACAAAGCAATTCTCGGGCTAGCATATTTGAGTATGCATGTCAATATTGATCAAGTGTACATCACATTCATTGTACATATCTTACAAGTTTCTATGAGAAATTACATGGTAGCCTTTTGAGACGCCTGAAATCTCCGCCTCTTTTGAATCCAATCATGTAGATGGAAAATGTGTTTTGTTTTGTTTTTACCACGAGTAGTATGGTCTTTGTCCGTATACGGGTCGGTTGGGGAGATGCACCCAGGGGCCTTTCTTGTTCTTCTTGGCCACGCGCTCCTCGTACTCTCGTATCCTTGTCTTCTCTTCCTTAAGTAGCACCGTTAAACCTGAAGAGACCAGTCAATATTTTCAAGTCACATATGAATAACCATGGAGACATACTTGTACTGGGATGTTTGATGATACCCATGCGTCCACGACCCTTGTAGTCAATCCTCTTTCCTCGCCAGGGACCCCTTCCAACCCATGACTGAGCAATGTACATTCGTGTGGGATCTTCAATTTCGAGCCATTTGCCGTCAACGGTCTGAATCTTCTTGGGAGTTTTGAGGATCTCGTTGTTGACCTTTCCAAGTCCCATGCCACGCTGAGCAATTGCCAGATCGCGAGCCTCCTCAAGGTAATATCCAATCTCAGCTGCCATCTTCTTCTTGGACCACTTCATCTGCACAATTGCATCGTCGACGCTCTTTCCGGCAATCTGGCGGGCCAACATGACGAGCTTCTTGACACTTGTAGGCATGAACTCGCTCTTGTGCAAATGCTCTCGTTCTGTCATATGGATACGCTCTTCCCTTGTCAGGCGACCGTTGCTGCGAACCATCTGAATAACCTTCTTTCGTTGCCAGCGGACTCGGCTTCGAGGATCAGGGTCCACAATCATGGCCATGTTCTCCTTCGTCTTTTGCTCAACTTCGGGGGCGCCTGGGGCGGTCTCAGTACTGGCAGTTTCGATCTCGTCCTGGAAAATGTTGTCCTCCACGCCACTATGCATGCTCTTTTGGAGATACTCTTCACGGCTCTTGGGGTCATCGAGCTGGGATGTTGGGTCCTGGGCTGATGCAGATCCAGAGTCCTTGTTCCGAGCCTTGCCCCATCCTTTGAAGGGATTAGAGATCCATTTGTGTCGTCGCTGTATTGAGGGTCCGACGATAGCAGAGAAGACGGGGGCTGTTGTGCTGGATACAGGATGCGCGGTCCTTGCTATAGAGAGAGGCTCTTGATTAGTATATGCGAGTTTCGAGACCAATTGAACTGCCGGAATGGTAAATTAAGTATCGTCGCACCTGATATTGCCAGCCGCCGAGCGGCTAATCGGAGACTCATGGTTGCAGATATTTTCGGGTTCTGCAAACCAACCAGTCTCTTTGAGTCGCTCTCACGGAATGTCTCTTGCAACTGAGGGCCGTTTCAATGGACGAGATTCTTTTCCGTCGATACTAATTTTCCGCTGTTCAGCCGGAGCACCCGACGGAAGATATGCTGACTGCTGAGTTGCTTACCATGCTAGGTGCCAACCTGCACGTGACTCGGGTGCTCTAGCGCGATTAACATCAGCCCATCGTCGGAATCAACTTGGAACTGCTCGACCACATCGAAACTCCCAGTACCTCTGCACCCTCTCGAAAGCTCCGCTCCTTCGCTCGAACAGCTTCGCAAAAACAAACCAGTCACAATGGCCGTCCGACCCATCACCGGTGTACGTTTTCCTTCACTCAATGGCTTGCTTTTCGCATTCGCCCGGGCCAGAGGAGCCTGAACCCCCGGTGCCAGAGCTTTTCGTGGACTGACAATTGCGCTAGATGCTCCGACGAAACCTCGTCCTTGACCTCAGCATCGCCCTCGGTACGTCGATATCTCTTACGACTGGAGTCGAATTATATCAATTGGGAATTATTTATTTCAAGAGAGGGATTCTTGGAGGGGGCTGACAATTCGCGTGATGTGGTTGGTTGGAGAGCATGGGCATCGGGCTGACTAGCAACTTCACAGGCTCCGGCTTCGTCATGGCCAACTTCTTCTGGTAAGGAATATCATCGACGAGGCGACACGGCAGCGAGAATAGAAAACTCACCATTTCAACGCAGGTACGGCTACCACATGCCCCGAACCAACGCCCGCGACAACTACTACATCAAGCTCGAGGAGGAGCGAGCTGCCCAGAAGAATGAGTAAAACAATGGACGGAACGAACCAAGATTTCGTTAAAGCAACGGCATTGAGGGAGATGGAAGTGCACATAGATCCGTCAAGGCGGCTAGCCAATGTTTCGTTTGTCGTGTAGCTGGGGAGAAAGAAGAATACCACCAACGCTTCATTTGAGACGGTCGCCGGGCATCCTGTACTTATAGGCAAGGGCAACCGAGTCGTAATATGCCTTGACCATTCTCTATTAAGAGCCATTGGAGTCATGAGTGATGTTAATGGTGCAACTGGAACCGGGTGAATAGTCCTGCAAGTGACGCGATTAGCTACTGGAATACATTCCCCAATTAACTAATTAAAAGCAGAGCGATTCCAAAATTGAATCTATTGTTCCGTAAATATCGTCAGTTCCAAACTATCATACAATGGTCCGATTCCCAATGTTGTTTGTGACCACCTCGGCTCATTCCGGCAATGCCGTCATCAAGCTGTATAGCCCTGCGGGTGACTCAGCGCTCCAATATTCAAGCTCATAACAACTAAGCTACCTTGAGATCAAAGAATATCCGAAACTGGTGAGCTGGTCGTAGGATTGTATACGTATTTGGTGTTTTCTATTTATCTGAACATCGTTGAGAGTAACAGCAACGTCCATGTGATGTTCCTTACAAGACTCAAACTTCTGCCTTTGAGACGAAAGTGTTGCATATATGACACGTAGACTCGACAGTAGAGGTGCTTCTATGAGTTGAAGAAGTAAATAATCCCAATTTTTTTTTATCGTGTTGTGTCGGGTGTGTGCCAACTCGATGACCAGTGGTAGTGCTGAGGAGGCGCCTTGTCTTTGCCATCTTTTCCATTGTCACTTTTCTGTCCCGCCAGAGGATAATCTTTGCCCTCCCACGCCGTTGTCTCAATCATAAAAGAACCTTTCTTATCCTGGCACCTACGCGAGAAAACAAAAACGTTAGAATATTCATCGTCCAGTATACCTTACGAGCCTAGGGCACAGGGCACATAGGAACAGATAGAGAGGAAAACTCACTTCCGGAACAATCGCTCAACGGCAAAGCATTGCACAGGACTGTCCCACTTGACAGGCTCCTTGATCTCGCACTTGTACTGCAGCATCTCAAGAAGCTCACATCCAGAGAGATCGACATTTTTGGCACCCTTGTCCAGTTTGCGTTTGCGACCGCTGAGATTACTCTGCACACGCTCAGGAAGCTCTGAAGCGTGGAAGACTTGGCACGGATAGCCCATTGCTAAGGACGGGGATGGTCGCAGCGGGCGACCTGCATCAAAATAAAGAGATCTCTTCGGCAGGAGATTGGTCTTCGGGGGCCTACGATGGAGGTGGCAACTGGGAGTCGAGTGTTGGGGGAGGTTGTTGAGTTGAGTCTAGAAGAGGTGAGTTGACTATTCGAGCCTGAGCCTTTTGTCCCTGTGTGCCATTTCCAATCAACATCACCACATCATTGCCAACGAGTCGCAACATTTGTTGTGAGAAATACCATTTTTAAGACAAATACACTGCGAATATTATGTATTCATATATTTTCAGCACTGCGGCCCCGCCAAAGGGTTCATACATGGCACAGTTCTCCTAGGGCCACGGCTACCCTGGACCCAGGATAATGCCACTTTTTATTCAAGCGACCTAGCTGTCCAAGGAGTTGTTATTTTTCTTCCCTAGACTAACGCTACATCTCCCTGAATGACAAATTATACTGATTTACAATAACAGGTTCTTCGAAGCTTACGCTTGTCACTCATATCGGACCCAAATGCCCTGAGCACAAGAACTCAGACTCAACATCAACCTCAAATTCAGCGAACGAAATTTACACATATGCCACAACTGGATGATATAACCGCCGCTCACTTTCACACCACAAAAGCTGCGGGTCTTAGCATATCTGGTCGTCATCTCCCACTCCTCTATAGGCTGATATCAAACCTCATCAGCCCTCCTCACCTCTATGCCGTTCTTGTTATTGATACCGAAGGTCGTTTCGATGCCACCTGTCTAACCTGTTCATCATCTCATCTACAACACGTCTACATCTACCGACCAGTACGAAGTGACCAAGAACATGCCCGTGCTCTTGTAGCGGAAGCAGAGAATATCCTTCTATATGGTAATGTAGCACAAGGGAGCGCTGGCCGGGAATGGTGGGGGACCATCGTCGTCGGCGGCCCAGGAGCTGGTGATATTACTACGGGTTGGAAAGGATGGCTACGGGTTGATCGCGAGAATGTCCGTGGCTTTGCACTGGGAATCAGCGCAGAGGAAGCTTTGGAACAGAGGAAGCAGAGACAAGATGCTGTGGATGCAGCTGGTTGGGCGGCAACCTCCCAGTGGGGAGGGTTCACTTTTAAGGAGACCGATGAGAAGACGTCAGATGAGAATGTAGATCCAGAGGGGTACTTTGGTGATAAAGACAACGACGAGGATAACCGGGAATGAACCTGAAGCGTCTTCCCCAACAATATCAGTTTGCTCCAAACCGCCAGGTGGGCTTATGACAAGTTGGACAAAGCGCGAGACTATAAAGAAAAAGATCGCAAGTGAAGTCATCATCGTGGAGGCAGACTGGAGACACATATGTGGACTACAACATGGCCCTTCGGACACGAACCTATCGCAGACTTTGTCATTATGAGTCCCCCTCATACACCCCGGTATTTGATGTTGACCCCCAGGGGCAGGCAGAGCCTTGACAAGGAAAATGTGAAGAAACAACATATCAGTGACGCTACGAAGATCAGATAATCTCTGTGACGCCAGTCATGTCAATTTAGGAGCCTCGGCAGTGAAATATGGGTACAAGTGGGCTTCCTACCGAGAACAAGTTGCGGAATAAGTCGGTGGAGTTGGAGAAATGGAGAATCAAAACAGGATTTTGATGTTGATGATCGAGAGGATCGATAATTGCACTATACTACCTGTGTAGATGTTCGTACCATCGTTTCGGTCCTTGTCACACAACTTGTGGAGGATATTCAAGTCCACTTCTACTAGGCTATGATCTATAGAATATCAAGCTTGTCAAAAGAACCTCTCAAGATTGACATTTGGCAAGTCACTTGGCAGATTATTATTTGTGATTGTAGTAAGAGCCTTCATTTTTTTCTATCATTTGCTATTCTATAGTGTTGATGTGATGCTCATCAGGGTATAGTGGGGGTGGTGCATCATAGGAGGTAAGAATCTAGCTAGATAAGATGAAAAAGCCTCAAATCCAGAACCCATCCGTCTATCCAGATGCTGTATGTTCTATCAGGTCTTCAGGACTTGTAGCTGTATGTTGTGCTCGTGGCGTCTGCAAAGAGCCGTTATACAGGCGCTTGTGTAAAGGACAGTTCATATCGCATGGCTGTGCTGTGACAAAGGAAATCCTAAAACTCCTGAAAATCCAAATAGAAAAGTTGTTATCCCAAATTGTGAAGTGTGAAGTGAAGAATGTGTTTTTGGTTCAGATCGTGATGCCGTCCATGTCGACAGCGATCTCAGTAATGCCGGACTCGGGAATAAGAGCGGGCTTGGTCATCTGACCCTTAGCGGCCTTCTTATCCATCTCACGCTTGATGCCGTGGTTAACAGCGTCGAGAACATTCTCAACAGTGACGCGGGGTTTGTAAGCGGGCTCAGTACCCTCCTGGTAGACACCAGTCTTGACGAGAATGCTGTACCAGTCATTGTCGGCAACCTTGTTAACGGCGTTGGTACCTCGGATATCGCTCTCAGGAGTATCACCGACGAAGTAAACAGTCTCAGGAGGAGCAACTAGACCATGCTCAGTCTGGCGCCACTGGCCCATCAAACGAGAAGCAAACTCAAAGGTGGAAACCTGAGGCTTGCCAAAAGCGTGGGTGTGCAAGACGCCATTGCCACCAGTGAGGTCCTTGAAGGTAACCTCGAACATGCGGCGGAGAGCACCCATACCGAGACGGACGTGCTCATGGGCAGCAGACCAGACAACATCGTTGTGAGAGAAGTAGAAGGGGGGTCCCTCATCGTTGGTCTCGCTGCGGGTGCCGAGACGGCCACCCTTGGACATGGCAACGTCGAGCATGATCTGAATATCACCAGCCCAGTCGCGAGAGTCAGCGAAGACAAAGACAGCATCGATGACAACATCTGAGAAGTCTCTCTCGCGAGAGTTGGCATGCTCCTCAGGGGTAAGCTTGCGGAAGGGAGTGGTAGCAGCGTTGTGCTTGATGATATCACCAGGGGTGACAACATCCTTGAAGCCATAGCCCTCAGCGACATGTCGGCACTTCTCGCCCTCACCGCCGACAACGAGGACGGTTCCATACTTCTCAGCCATCTCCCTCATGGGAGTGTGCCCGCAGATAAACTGGCCAGGCTTAATGTCGCACTTGAGCTGACCAGAGAGGTCGCCACATCGCTCCTCTTCCGTCTTACCGCCACCGTTGGTAAGGAAGATGTGAGGCCTACAAGGAGTGTGTTAGTATTACATGATTCAACACCAGGGTAAAAGTCACGATGCCCTTTATTAAGTGGACCTCCCCAGAATAAATCCGGGGATGGTGGATCATGACTGCATATTGTGGATGAGTCGACTTACACTTGAATTCCATATTCGTTCTCACCGTTGAGAACCTTCATGGCCTGGATAGCCTCAGGAATAGCTCGTCCACCGCGAACCAAGACGCCGTCGATGTCGAAAGCAAAGACAAACGAGTCGGCGACAGGCTGGGAGACGGGAGGAGAGATGGGAGAGACGGGGGATCCGAGGCTGGCGATGCTGTCACTTGAACTGGAGCTTCCGAGCTCAGGAGAGCTAGGGACAGAGTCGGGAGTGGTGACCTCGCCCTGAGCGGGAAGGGTGTCCTTGAAGAACTCGGTCTGTTGTGAAGACATGGCGATAGTGTGGATAAGAACGAAGATAGTCCTGTTCAGGCGCACGCGTAGCAATTAAGACGCGTGAAGTTGAGGCTTTGGTGAAGGGTGTCCAGAAAATATATCAGAGGTAATCGAAGAATGACTCGAAGAGTGTCGAGCTATTTGTGTGTTTGGTAGTTGCTTGGTGATAGTGGATATGGAATCTGGGGAATGATGGAGACTGATGATTTCTACCGTCAAGAACGGTGGGAGAAATCCGGGGCTTTATAGATTTAGACATCAAGCGGAGAGCAACTGGAAAATACGTTAGATTCCTGAGGATACAATGTCCAAACAGGGCGTCATCTTGGCCATGGCCCTGATCGATATCGAATCGACATCAATATCCGTGGCATCTCGGTAGACGCCCGTCGATACGTAGCTCGGGGTCCAATAACCGAGTCAGTCAACGTCAATCGAAACCGTGGCAAGCCATGAACATTTCCCCTTTACCCACAATAAGGGTTCCACACGATTCCTTGCGAGTGATTGTTTTCGTTACAGCAAAAGCTTTATGGTACAGTATGAAGTAAGGGATGTTATGGGGATGGCGATGACGGTGTTGCAAAGGTACCCGCCAGAGCGAGACAGGTGGGTACTGGATACCTGCCATTCCCTGCTGCCAAGTATCGAGACCCATTGTATTGGCTACGTAACCTGCTGTCTCTCCCCGCGGCTGGGGCGGGCTATCATTTTTTTTGCTGCGCAATCTGTACCTGGGTTAATTAGACGCCGTCGCCGCACTAAGCCAACCCCATTCTCAACTTCACTTCGCGTCCTTCGAACGTCATGACCAGACAAGGAAACAAGTACGGTCACTAAGGTATGTATGTACATAGACTCCCGAGATACGAAACATGCCCTGTTCTTATTTGTCAACCAACAAGTTGTAAATAGCGCAAATGGAGCTCATCATCTGGAAGCAACATGGTCAAGGTATTATCAGTGATACATGGGATAAGCACTCATAACATTGGATTTGATCAAAGCTCTACAAGCAACAATTCTGTCATACGTAGGACGTGGCTTGGTATTGCCAATTGACTCACGTTCTCTAATCTAGCATCCATGAATCGCAAAGATAACAAAGCCTCACCGCATTAAACAGTGTACCACCGTACCGTCTTTTAACGGCAAAGATGTGCTCAGGAAAGAATTCTTCTCTGGTGTGGACCCTGAGGCTCCTTGTTACGGTACCCAGCGCCAATCAGGGTCTTTATCTGTATCGGCTATTTTCAGCCAGTAAGACAAACATCCCAGGACCTCACACAACAAAAGGAGGCTTGCAGATAGCTTCACTACCTAACTACGCAGCGGTTAGTTTTTTCAGGGGCATTCTCCCAAGGGCTATGGCGCGAATTCAAGACCTGCAGGCCTTTTTCTCGGCGTGAGACTTAATGCAATGTCGACGACATCAAGCGCGCGTTCCGTTAAAGAAACCGGATTCAATTGTGATAGTATCCACCGTCAAGCAACTCATCCATGGCGCCAATACGGTCACCGTCAGAAGGAAGAGGCATTGGCGACGGTACGAATGCATGCAAGCTGCTCTATGCCTCCACTGTTCAGACTGTCTCCCGCGGAATTAAGAGTCGGTTCGTATATTCTGTGTAAATCTGGTACCTGTTTGGTTCATTTCTCTTCGCTTTGCACGCACAGTTTCGGTCCGTTGTATATGTGACGTCAAACCAGCTCCGCTCAGGGTCCGCTTATGCCGGTCCGAAGCCCTATCAGCCATGCCGTACGGCCCCACATGGGAACACCGTTATCCACCTACGGCCACTTTCGGCTGGCACTATCACCAAATAATTATTCATGTTTAGTCCGTCTTACAAGTGTTACATTGCACAGCAATCGACAATTCTGATGTGGTCTTGAGAATACATAACAAGAAACAAGAACCACGTAATAACGCAATCGCAATTCATGACATGCTGATGTCGTGAGATAGAGAGATCATGGTTGCACAACATTTCATCTGTCTGCAAGACTGCAACACAGACCATCTAATACAAGATCTGTCCCTGAAAGCATGTGAAACGCGGTCGACAGATAGGCGTTATCACCCACATCGGGATTAGATCTGCATAGGGCAACACAAGCACACAGGGTCCTTCTGCGTTGAAGGGGTTCGTTCATGGGTAAGGACATGAATGGTGTGGTGTTGGTGCTGTAAGTCACGGCCGGCCTGCCACTTCAGTCCAACCGAGCTTGGCTTGGTGCTCTTGGCTTGACTCAGCTCAGCCCTTTGCTGTCATCTTGATACGGTAATCATCATCGTCATTGGGTTGTTACCCTACCGTTTTCCTGTCAACTACCTAGGCTACTAGGTAAGCATGCATCTGCTTCCATTGTCTGCCTTGCTATCTACCTATTCCTTTATTCACGCTGTGAAAAAAAAGCATCTCGTTGGACCGTCACCCGTGCCTTAGCGGCCTCTGGAAACCACCGTCAGAAATTTCACTACATCATGGATCATGGATCATGGATCATGGCGCTTGGCATCCGTCTCCTCGAAGTGTCTCGATCAAACGTTCGCGTCGGCGCGGGGTGCGCGCGATTAATACGCTCTTCCTTGCATTATCCTTGTGATTGATGGAGCACAACGTCGGACGAAAACTAACAATGAGGGGGAAACGTTGTGGAGAAAGTAGTGCAGGCCGTATTGATTTATGAGTCGAGCATTACGGTGAGCTTTGACAGTACAGTTGGAGGTGGAGGAGGGCCTCTTGTGAGTGTATCAGGAAACTGTGTGTTTTTGGTGGTTGATCTTTTCGACGTTGACAGCTGCCCATGATGTCACTGTTTTTCTCTGGAAAGAAATTCTAGAAACAAGGACTATTAACCAGAGTTCAAACTTGGCAGAAATAGCGGTATTCAAGAGTCGCTGCCATCTGGAAATTGGAGAGATTGATATGTACCGCTACCAGCAAGCATATGTAAGGTGAGGTCTTGGCCAAAGTAGAGTGTACAACCTCGGTCGACTCCCGTTCCAACACCCCAGCCACCTCCTGCTTATCTTTTTCTCATTACGTTGAAACGTCCCGCCCACCGTTCAGCCCGTTCTGAACCAGACGGAATATATTTCACGTTTTTTCTTGGTTTGTAATGGTGGGTGAAAACAACCATAGCCCTGAATAGGAGCAAATAGGTGTGACGGGAACGGATACGGTGCAGGTGATCTACAGTAATATCTTGTCATATGCCTTGAAAACCGCGTTAAGCAGACTGACATTGATCTTCATACATGTAGTCAGGTAAATATACTTTCTGTCACTCGCGTTTTCCTTCCCTTAAACGTGCCAAAGTACCTCAAGCATTCCCGGGTTAGGCATCGATCGACCCTTTATTGAATGTTCCTTTGTGGTGAGACGAAAACTGAAGCCGCCGGTCGGCGCCGTTCAAGCCCGATGCCGCGACCCCGGGACTAATAACGCCGCCCCCGGGGCTCCGGGTATCCTGCCACACAGAGGACATCCAGTTGCGATATCCAATACATTTGTGACAAAACACCAACAACCTCCACGAGTCAATAACTTGCGCGACTTGATCAGAATTTTCCCCACAGGACTAAAAATTAACTCATATCCACGGGAAACGTTGTAGACCTCGTTTCCATAATATCTCCAGATTTTCGGTTTCGCCTCGATTGTAGCGCTTCGCCTCCACGTCTCCACTTCTCCATATCCCCATTTCTCCCCACGAGCTTAATCTTCTCTCTTTCACTGAAGGTTGACAAAGAGGCCGCCATCGACAAGAAGTTGTGCTCCTGTCACGTATCCGCTCAGCTCTGGACACGCCAGGAAGACGGCCGGACCAGCCATGTCAGAGGGTGAGCCTGTTCGTCCTAAAGGGATACGGCCCTCCATGTAAGTTCTCTTCGCATCGTCAGCCAGATCGGCATCGTTGAGCTGCGTGCGAATTGTACCCGGGAGAAGGGCATTGCATCGAATGTTGTGCTCCCCCAGTGCGCACGCCGTGCTCTGCATCAAACTCAGGACGCCAGCCTTTGTAGGAGTATAATGCGTCTGCTGGCCACCACCAACAAGCGCTGAGATAGACGAGACACCGATTATACTTCCTCCCTTGGGTTCCTGGTTCAGCGCCATTTGCCTGGCGGCAGCCTGAGTGACGTAAAATGCACCATCCAGGTTTGTTCTCACTGTCGAGTATAGCAGATCCGGCTCGAGAGTCAGGAAATCAGCAAATGTACAAATACCGGCATTTGACACGCAAACGTCAAGTCGCTTCTTGGGAGAATGCTCAACGGCCTTCTTGACCAGTTCTGTCGCTGTTGCAGGGTCGCGAACGTCACCTGGTTGGTGTTCGAGATGGCCTGCGGTGGGCGAGGCTTTGCGGATAGCGTCGGCTTCAGCGATGAGTGAGTCGAGATGAGATTTGTCCTTTTCAAGCCCTAGGTGGTTGACCACGACGTTGGCTCCCTGCCGCAGGAACTCGAGGCAGATGGCGCGGCCAATGCCAGTTGTGCCGCCTGTAATAATGGCGCTCTTGTTTGCGAGAAGACCCGCTGGCATCAGCATGATTGCGTGTATGAATGGGCAATTAGTTGTGAGTGTTGATTTCAGTTGCTCCTGCGAAACAAACTTCCAATTATACCACTTGACTCCCGATCGCTATTGTCGTTCGGCTGAAGGAATGCCGAGGATGAGGGGTTGCTAGGTATACGTGAGGGACTTTGTTGGCGAGCAATGAAGCTACAGTACTTATGATGAGACTTTTCTTTTAAGTAATAGTCTGTACAAACGATTCAGGATAATGAAGAGCTGAAGGACTCCAAAACAATGATTTCAATGGCCCTTTCCCCCTCACTTCCGGGAAACGGCTCTTAATAGTACCGAACTCTCCCCCATTCCTTGGAGACCCTCCTCCTTTGGTGGTTAGCATTCATCATGACTCACGCAAATGGTGGGACAAGTGTCAAAAGAAAAATGCTCCTTTCCTCGCGGGAAAATATTCACACCGAAGCCGAGCAGAAAGCCTCGGAGCATTAGCCAGCAAGTGATCATACGACGAACCAGATTTAATCAGCATGATGGATCTAGTTGCCATCTCGGCATGCTTTAACGCGAGATCCCGGCGGGGCAATGCCAATGGAATGGGGAGAAATATTAGCTGGAACCTTTTTACAGAGGCGACCAAGGATTAGAAGAGTTCTGGATGCCTTTTTCAGTGGAAAACCTTCTCCTGCAGTGGATGCGACAGTCCTAGTAACCATTGGATCAAAACATCAATTCAGAACACGAAAATGATCGTGAAATCAATGTGTTCCATTCTATTGATTTTGCAATCCCTTCCTGTACCGCCAGTTCCCAAAATCCCCAAGCTCAGGCCGGCGGCTCATTGCTGTGGCCTGGGTACTTAACTGACCGCTCTGTATCGTGAGGGTTGCCACGATGTGGGTTTTCAGAACGGCCACCGTCTCGAGGTGGCGTTGAACGCTGTGACGGTCACCGTTTGACCCCAGAAAAAGGGTCTCACGATGCATGTCGGTCTATCTTCCCTTGTCATGGGGTGTACGCACACCTTTCTTGTGGGCCACGTTTATCAAGATCGTGTGCTTTTCTGGGTCACTTCATGCGACTCATTGTCTGGGGTGCACAGCATAATTCAACAACATCAACGCAGTCGTAAATGGTAAGTTTGGAATCATCGTGGCTTTGGTAAAGGTGCATGACAGCCCCATTACATCTGCATCATAACAGTTTTTTTGCTCCTTGAGTTGTTTTGTTTTCTTCCTCTTTCTACTGCCTTGCCTTTAAATTCAGTTTATCCCCAAATACGAAGGCATACCTATGGGTCTAAGTATATTTCATCTTTATTGCTCAAAACTGCTTCTGGTAAAATGCAATGCAAGCCATGTAAAAAATTTAAAAATTTAAAAAAAAAGGATCTTGTCTATTCCTTTATTCCTAATGATAATCAAAACCACAGCCGATATGCAATTTATTTCCCTCTACTATCCTATCCTGCGGCCGTAAAACATAGACACAGCCACAAATCTAGCACCGAGATCTGAGAATATGACAGCGGGCTTTCAAACAAGGCAAACGCTTTTTAAGAATTTGTTGAAGTGGTGAGGCTCTCCACCTTAGCCGCAAGAGCGTCAATTGTTCCGTTGGGCTTGCTGGCTTCCTCAGTTGACTTGCCCTCGCTCTCGCTGACAGCCGGGGGAGAGGATACTTGAGGTACCTTGAATAAATAATCGCTGGGGATGAGCTTGGATCGAGCAGCAGGGTTGATGGTCAGGCCGAAACCAGGCTTATCCAGGTCGGCAGTGGTAAGGTATCCATTAGTTGGGATGGGCTCGTCGGTGAATAGATCTCCAAACACAGGCAGCACACTTCGACCATCAGGGGAGTTGGCCAAGTACTCCTGGAAAGGTGTGTTGGGCTGGGAAATCTGGAAGTGATAGCTGTAGGGACCACTGGCGTGGGGCACAACGGGAATGTCGTAGGCAGCAGCCAAGGCAGCGACCTTAAGAAGTTCAGTCAAACCACCAAGCCACATAACATCTGGCTGAATGATGTCAAGGTTGCGGCCCTCGACAAGCTTGCGGAAACCATATCGGGAATACTCGTGCTCACCAGTGGTGAACTTTACGGTAGGATGGGCCCGCTTGATGATTGCGAAGCCGTCGGTGTCATCAGGCGACAAACACTCCTCCCACCAGTTGATATTGAGGTCAAGACAAGCCTTGACCAGTTCGATTGTGTAGGTAACGTTGAGACTCATGTAGCAGTCAACCATGATAGGAAAGTCAGGACCAACGGCTTCACGGTGTTTTCTCAGAAACTCAACGTTCTTTCGCAGACCCTCATGGCCATCATCGGGGCAGAAAGGCAGAGGAACCTTAGCTCCCCAGAAGCCCATAGATTTAGCGGCCGTGGGCTCGGGGCCGGTGCAGTAGAAGTCGAGGCGCTCTTTGGTAGCACCACCAATGAGGCGGTAGACAGGCTCGTTGCGAACCTTTCCGATCAGATCCCAAAGGGCGAGATCAATAACGGAGATGATTGCGATGGGGAGGCCCTTGCGGCCATAGAACATGGAAGCTCGGTACATCTGCTCGAAGAGAAGATTGGTGTTGCGGGGGTCGGCGCCAATGAGGAAACGCTCGAAGTGCTCGTGAACGAGCCAGCAGGCGGGAGGGCCTGTTAATAGTTTGTTAGTATATCTTCACTCGCTTTCAAAGACATATCCAAGTAGTATCTCCTTCAGCTTGATTCGTAAATGGCTGAACTCACCTCCAAACCCAGTTGCGAACCCGACAGTTCCATCTGTTGCCTCGATCTCAACAAGGAACGAGCCAAGAACATTGATACCCCAGCTGGTTCGCGACTTCTTATATTGCTCCCATTTTGAAGCCGGCGTTGAGATATCGCTATCGATGAGCCTATAAGTGAAATGTCAGTGATGCCGTTGAAGCGGAGATTGCATGAACGAGCGTACCAGTGACCACCCTTGACGTTGTGATAATCACCACCTATGTTCGCACCTGGTTAGCATACAGCCAATATCCTTTTAATTCTTCTTTATGAACAAATTAAAACGACATACCTGAACCAACCCCGCCGATGATGAAAGACCTGATGGCCTTAATCTTGGGGAAGTCCTTGACAGACGCCATTATTGATGATCAAGACGGTCAATTGGTTTGAGAGAAGTCACAGAAAGAAACTTATTTGGAGCGTGACAAGCCGAGTATGAGGGGGATTGGGATAGAGGAATTGGAAGAAGGAGAAGAATTGCTACGAGCTGGGGTTGAGCTTATTTACAAAGGATGCACAGGTGGCACTACAAGGTGGGCTAAACACAATTCCAACCGATCACGGATCATGAAATGCAACACTCGATGATTTTAGTCGCGAAGCTCATGATTGACTGGCCAGTCAGTCTCGTGATAGCGTTCCGAGGGCCAAAGACCGGCAAAGCGTGCGCCGGATTCCCCTCTGACGAAACAGATTATCGGGCCAAGATGCACCGAAGTTGGTGTTGAAGAATGGAGCCTTCTCCAATTACATGGCTATCCCCACATTTTCTCGGTCGTCGTCGGGGTTCCACATGAGTTTTGAAGGCAAGCCATGATCGGGCAGCTTAGAGGCGGCTCACAGGTTCCAAACTTTTACCTTCGCTTTTGTTTCTGGGGCTGGGACATAAAAGCTTGGGGTTTTGTCTTTGACCTTGTTAGTAATAGTTTAGCTAAGGTAGGTACCTATGCATATACGCTGAAGCCCGAGTCAGTTTTTGCTGAACCTAACCGTGCATTTAGCCATCTTTTGTTTCCGCACAGGTGTTCCAAGCCGAGCCCGGTCTTTGCGGGGTGACAGGGGAGGAAAGGCATAAGAAGTCGGCAAATGTGGAGAGAAATCTTTTGGGGAAGAATGTCAAGACCTCTGTCAACGGCATATTTATATTGATAGATGAATCTGTATATTTAAGGTACCTATAATCAGGTGCCCCTGTCTCTGCGACCTGATGGATGCCAACTCTCAAAGTCATTGAGCCTGATATTAGTTGACTCATTCGAAAACAGTGACCACTTCTGAGTGAGGCTGAACACATCAAACTGTACTAACATGGATGAAGCATGTGCTACATCCGGTCTGGGGCAATGAGCTCGTTGATGCACCCACTTATATATCTCGTTCCACAAATCAGATTATACCGCTTCTCTCATTTCCCCGCCTTAACCCCTTTGAGGAAAGAGCTTGTGAAGATGAGGTCAAGGTAAGAAGGTTTGGGCAGGTACGCGCGCGGCGTAAGATCGCTCCTTCTCTCCGCATTACTGAAAGTTTATGCCCATCCTGGCAGGAAATCACATCGCATGTGCAAGCCAACTGCCTCTCTCCTTTGCCTCATCACTTTTGGTTCTCAGGCTAATGCCAGATGAATTAATCTCTTGAGAGATGGTTCTTTTAAATGCGTTCTAATACCTTTGGCAATTTCTTTTGCGGCTCCGGTCAACGGAAGTACACCGACGAAACCGAGCTCTGCCCGTTTGTTTAGCACCGAGTCCACCTCGGCCCACCGCAAACTTGGTCCGGTCATCACGGCGCCACTTCCCATCCGTCCGAGGCACAAAGCCAACACAAAGCGAGGAGGATAACGGAAAAAAAAAAAAAAAACAGGTGATACGCGAAGGGGGAGAGGACAGCTCATAAATAACATTTATCAGAAAGCATTCATGCTTGTCGGTAATTCGCGGTATTGGCCGAAATTTCTTACATTATCCCGACAATAATAGGTCACTCCCCAGTCGCAGCGCAGGTCCTACACCCATTCCTTCAGTACTTAGTACAGGACAGGCCTATTTATCCTCGGGCGATCATTCTCCTGATCCCGCTGGCCATTATCCCGGATCGCGAGGTCCCTTTTGCAACGAACGCGGACTCATCGTTCGCGCGCATACTTGCTGTCCATCATCCTGTTGCAGTGCTTTGCCTTGACTCACCCCCTGTTATTCGGCCTCACTATTCTCGACCATCACACGACCGCTGGTGAGCTCGTTCTTACATCGTACCGACACGAGACCAGCGGCAAGGGCTCTAGAATAGGAACTCAAAGCCCAATATCTCTTTCTTTGGCCATGCAGAACGGAGCCAACAAAATGCCGGGCGATGGCTCGGTTGAGAATCGCCCGCCCTCTACAGAAGCAGACAGTGATGAAGCCAACCAATTCCCTAGCGAGGATGAGGACCACGGCGACCACGAAACTCTCTGTCGAAACGGGAAGAGGAAGCGTCCTGTCTCGGTTTCGTAAGTGCAGCTCTACCGATTTACGTTTGCTTCCTCTACACATTTTGTCAATTATACCTCCGTCTTGCGCTCTTGTTGAGTCCATGTCTCGAATCAATGATTCCTTTTATCCTCTTGGCAAGTCTCCGATTTGATAATCATGTTGGAGTCTTATCTACATTTCTTGTACTCTCTTATCAACACTATGCCACCATCTGAGGCCACTTCATCACCTCATGCTTCACTGCCCCCGCCCTCACCAAATCTCAACTATTATACCACATTACAAATACAATCTGCCTTATCATCAAACATAACAGCTGTCGCCGACACTGAGGCTAACAATGTCTTGCCCAGATGTGAGCTATGTAAGCAAAGAAAGGTATGCTCTCCGGGACACGATCATGTCTCTTGGTGTTTTATTTGTGTCATTCCATACTAATTCTTCTCACTTCAAGGTTAAGTGTGATCGTGGGCAACCATCGTGTGGTTGGTGTAGCCGCAATGGCGCTATATGCGAGTACAAAGAGCGAAAGAAGCCTGGCTTAAGAGCGGGCTATGGCCGTGAGCTTGAGCAGCGTCTCGACAAGCTTGAGGAAATACTGCGCTCCCACGCTGAGATCCTCCATGGCACCCTGGCCTCGAACACAAATCCTGTCCTCGCTGCCAGTATTAGACACAGCAATCCAAGCCTTCCTAGCGACCAAGGAACTCCACGAGATACTCATCCAAACCTCTTTCGGCCTTCAGAATCAGTTCGCACACCCCAAACTGAGACTGCCATGTTTGGGCAGAAGGCCCCTGGCTCAAGCTTTGCGCCAAGCACCCAGAGTCTCGATTTCAACGTTGCTCATACACCCAGAATGAACGATGGGTACCAGGGCCAGAACCAATCGTCGCTGTCAGGTGTGGCAGCGTCTTCCCAATTGTCGCCCTTGCAACATAACACTGCCACTCAAGACTATTACACTTCTGTACAGCCAAACATACATTCGCCCACGGCTCCATTATCATCGGCCCCAGGCACATCAACCCCGGATCAAGACATGCCGCCTTATGACCTTCTCTACGCCCTGGTCGACCTGTATTTTAAGCATATCAATACTTGGTGCCCGATTCTCCACCGCAAAACCACTTTAGATAGCCTCTTTGGCCCGTCAGCCCTTGATGAAACAGATCGAATTCTCCTCCATGCAATTGTGGCAACAACAATGCGGTACTCGACGGATGCTAGATTGACAGAGGAGCGGCGGGAGCACTATCACAGAGTTTCCAAAGAACGAGTTCTTCTTTATGGTATGGAAAACTCCTCAGTCAAGGCGTTGCAGGCTCTCGTCATACTTGCGCTCGATCTCTGTGGAAGTAGTAACGGTCCACCAGGATGGAATATCATGGCTCTCATCACTCGGTCTGTGGTACAGCTTGGTTTGGCTGTTGAAATTACCTCATCAACCGTGTCGCCTCATTACCTTTCGATTTATACGCTTCGGGCAATGACACTATCGGAACCCAAGGATTTTATTGAAGAAGAGGCCAGGCGGCGGCTGTTCTGGATGATTTATCTACTAGATCGATATGCTACTCTTGCAACTGCCTTTGAATTTGCTCTGGACGACAAAGAAATCGATAGGACATTACCATGTCGAGATGATTTGTGGATCAAGAACCAAAAGGTTGATACACGATGGTTCAGTACGGATTTGCACTCAGGATCTCCAGGTCACGACATTGACCAGCCTGAGAACCTAGGCGCATTTGCCTATTATATCGAGATTCTTGGCATTCTGTCCAAGATACACAAGTTTCTCAAACAGCCGGTTGATATCAGCGCTTTGAGCGACGTGGAACAATGGCAAATGCGGTACAAGGAGCTCGACAACATGCTGACCTCCTGGAAGTTCAGTCTTCCTGGTGAATTTGGTAATATGGCAAAGTTGTTCCACCCAGGAAGCAAGAACATCAACTGTGCGTGGGTTATGCTTCATGCTACGTATCATACAGCCGTCATTCGTCTTCACTCGTCCGCTGCTTATCCTACAACGAGGTCGCCCATATTCACTCCGTCATACAGCGCATCACAGCGATGTCACGGCGCAGTCGAGAATGTGGCTGCCCTAGGAGAATTCGTTGTGAACAATGGAATGCTTGCAAAGTTGGGCCCACCGTTTGCATTTACTCTTTGGGTCTCGGCGCGTCTTCTCCTTGTCCATGGCTCAACCGTTGAACATAAACTTTCTCCACAGCTTCCGTTCTTCGTCGATAGCCTGCGTGAAATGGGTCGCTACTGGCCCGTTGCAGCTCGATACTCTCAGTTGCTACAAAGGGTATTAGATGAACATCGAGATAGCGAGCGACAAGGAGATGGCATTACGCCAAGTTCAGTCAAGATCCTTTCTGACATGCGACGCACAGCATTTGACTTGGACTTCCTCATTTCACGGCAGCCTAGACAGCCGAGTGGCTCGGCTCTCAGTAGGTTACCAAGCGTTACGCCTGCAAGGACTCCGGCACCCAATGAACTTGAGTATCTTGATGTGTTCGACTTCTTCAATGTGCCTCGACTACCTTTTGGCGGCGAGAACATCTCCGGTGCCAACGGAACACCGGCACCGCCAGGAGCCGACATTCGTGCGTCGAATGACAGTGGAACGGGCTTGGGGCCATCGAATGAGTTCAATATAACCAATTTCATGGTCGACGCTAGTAGTGACTGGCTCTTCAAACAAGAGGGCGGTCCTAAGTATATGGCAGCTACATAAAGCATGTGTTTAGACTGGACTTGTTGGAGATTATTGCGAGTTCTGAGCGATTTTTTATTATCAGGATACCCCTTTATTTAGGACTTTAGCGGATAGTCAATCTTGTTGAATCGATGAGGTGTTGTGAGGATATGTTGCTGGGTGTTTGTATATGAAATTGTAAATGTTATATAACATAATGGAGCAAGATGAGGGCCAATGGATGCTGTACAAGAAACAAGAAACGCTAGTTCGCTGATTACGACTAATGGGTTATGGGAAGGAAAAATAATGAACAACAACAATCATTTATCGCTTTACGTGAAGTTTTAAAGATGGAATGTGATCATAAATAGTTAAAATGCTCTTGTATACTCTAAACATTGACTTCCACACCACAGTTGTGGATAGGTCACTTCTCGACTGGGGTCTGGTAGGTATTTCCGGTGCAGTACATGACCCAACCATCAAGGTTCATCTTCTTAATGACGGTGCTGAAGCCATCGGTGCCCTTTGCCTTTCCCTTCTTTGAGCAAATGGTTTGGCGAACAGAGTCCTTGACTTTGGGCGCACCCTTGGGATACTCGATGTTGAAAACGGGCTTCTTGGCCTTGATGAACTTGGCAAAGGTCTCACATTCAGAGTACTCGATACACTGTTCGTTGACTGAGAACTGGACGTAAGGGAGGACGGAGGCAATGATATCACCAGCGTTTTTGAGACCAGTAGACATGTTGTACTTGGCGGCTTCAGCAGAGAGGAACTTCATGTAGTCTATCGAATCTTTCTTGGTTAGACTAAGACCATTGTCGTTTTGCTATTGCTTGTATTAGTATATATGCTAGAGCTGAGGTTGGATGGGATGACTTACATAGCCGTCTACGTTGTCAGGGTCGATAGCATCGCATCCCTTCTGAGCAGCAAGTTTGATGCGCTTCTTCATAATA
Source organism: Fusarium concolor (assembly GCA_013184415.1). Classification (NCBI taxonomy): domain Eukaryota; kingdom Fungi; phylum Ascomycota; class Sordariomycetes; order Hypocreales; family Nectriaceae; genus Fusarium; species Fusarium concolor. The sequence goes on along the minus strand of JABCJY010000208.1, from coordinate 19,068 downwards.
TTGCGAACGTTGGTGCTTCTAAGGTTGAGCCACTTCTCGCCAGGCCACCCATCAAGCGGCTTGCCAAGATCAGACTTCTTGAACTGATTCTTATCGTCGCGCCAGTTCTCCCACGATCCAGCGCTGAAGTAGCAGATGACCTTCTTTCCAGCCTTGTGCAGGGCCTTGAATGTCTCAGCGTCGTTGTCGTAAAGATCCAGGTCGTAAATGCCGACATTAGGCTTAAGGTCCTTAGCCGAGCCGTCCTTATTGAGTTTAATGGGGTTGAGAAGGACAATCTGCCATTGTGCGCCGACTTTTGGCTGCCAGAGACTGCTGCGAGCTTTGAGGTAGGGTTCTGTCGAGTCGTCGCTCTCTGCGTTAGAGGTATTGTCGCCGTCGTTTCCTCCCTTTCCTCGTGTGAGGCCAACACCAAGTCCAACTGCCAGGGCGATGATGACTGTGAGGGTCACACCAATGGCAGTGAGCTTCTTCCACAGCGACCAGGATCGCTTTGCCTTTGCCACCTCTTGCTTCTCCGAGGTCGCAGCCTCTGCTGGGTTTGTCGCCATAGTTGCGATTATAGTATGCGTGGTGGGATGAATGGAATCAGTCAACAATGGATGCATCCAAAGAGGTTTTAAGAAGGAAAAGGGAATAAGAAGCAATCATTTGCATGCCATACCCTTGAGCTCTAAGCCTCATCCGGCCCGCGAGCAGTCAAAGAGGGTTTCAATGATGCAGGGCGGAGCAGAATTATTACATGGATGAACGAGTTACTGTCAGCACCAGCCATTAGCTTGGGGCCTAGAACCAGCTGAGGGAGGATCTAGTGCAAGACCCATTCCGTGAGGTGCCATGCCGTTGCTATTTACAGGGCTTCGGGAGCACCCGAACGAGACATAAATTGATTAAGTTAAATTGGTGATCTACGTGTGTTTCTGGCCTAATCTGTAGATCGCTGTATTGGAAACATCCATTTCCAGCTCGACTCTTCTCTACTCTTTGATACGTATTAAGTCTCCAATTTGGTGTAACTCACGGTACAGCCCAACATTTTGCCATAACACAGCTTACCAAGGAACATGATCCTTCAGGTCATATGTGAGCATATTTCACGACACGAACGTTTGGTATCCCGGTTAGCGCGGCATTCCATAACAGAGGCTTAGACCACAAAATTACAAGAGGTGGTCTAGGACAATCGAATCACTTTAGATATGTTTCAGCCTGAATCATGTATTAATTTTCTATTCAGCCCCGTGCCTTGCGTAATGCAGTTGCAATATCCGTACTACAAGACGCTATGGACATCCCAACGCTGAATTGTTCCAATGACTGCTGTGGCGAGCCCACCACAACATCAATTAACGCGTTTATCGTCACTACGAAGTGTCAGCTAACGCGGTGACTCTTTCGGTGCATTGGATTACGTATGTAGAACTCTTTCTCAGCTCACAGCCTGTTCTCTTCACTTGTAACGCAAACCAATTGGCGTATTTCTCAACATAGTCGAACTGGTTTATGGTTGCACCAATCGTATTCCGAGTATCGTGATGATTGCCAAGGCCATAACATTCCTCAGCTTCAAAGCAGTACAGAATGAGACGACGGATCAGTCAGCAATATTCGCGGGCTAACAAGCTTGGCTGGTTGTTTGTTTGATATGTAGTTCACAAACATCACTTGAGTTAATCCGTCAAAGCATTGCCAGATAGCAGCCAGCAATCCCAGATCATCAGTCTGTAGAATGACAGGTTGCAGCCTATCTCGTAGTTTATTTGACACATATGATTTAGCCTAAGATCCCTTCTTTAGATATTTGATTAATGACCATTCCGTATTGACATCGACCGAGTTAGAAGCCTGAAAGGGAAATTCGGCGATAAAGACTCCGAAGAGGACAGCAAAACATCAAAACCAATATGAGTTCGCTGCAAGCATAAATATCATGTCTGTGGGTAGAATCTAGTGGCACAGGCATATATCAATTTCTGTGTGGCTTCACCCAACTACCTTCCATAGCTACTGTCAATAACTCATCGCACTACACCATCATGAAGACAGTCGCGACTCAAATCGTATTTACGTCGGCCATACTGACTGGACTCACTCAAGCAATCGGCATGGCACCGCCACCATCTGTTGAGCTTGTCCAAGGCTTTGCCTGGAAGGATCCTTTTGCGCTCGATGCCATTGCCTCATTCCGACCTACTTGTGAGGCTAAAGCTCAATACGAGGCTCTCGAGTATACCCTCCACGACTTAATGGAACCTCCTCCTAAGGGATTGAAGCCTTGGTCAAAGGGACTCAAGGCAGTCTTCGCTGATAAAGAATACCCTGGAGGGTGGCTCGGTCTTGATCCTCACCTTTCCGGCCGTAGTCTTCTGCTGATGAATTACGATCAAATCCCTCTTCTGGTCCGCCAGTGGATCGAAGAACAGGAGCGGATTGGCGGGAAGGGCAAGGCACTCTTCGCTGTTCTTGAGAAGCCGAAGACTGATGAGGACGAGATTGAAAAAGTCGTCGAGTTCCCCGAAGCCGAAAAGATCGATCGCGGCAATGACAAAGACAAGGTTGCCATTTTCGCACCTGGCGCTTTGTATGGAATTCTTCCTCTGTGGGCGGCAGAGACAAGCAAATGCAAGGGTGAGTTACCTGGTGAAAACGACTCACTTGAGAGTAGTTGCTGAGACTGAAATAACAGATCAACTTGTCGACATGTCAAAGTATAGTCCTAAACCCTCGGATGGCGGAGTTGTTGCTTGGATTACGCACACAGAACCCCAAGATCATAAGACGCAACTTGACATCAAGGTCCAGGCATTAAAGACGAAAGAAGTTAAGAGCGGCCAGGAGCAAGGTCAGGCGAAGTCAGCGTCGAGGGAAGAATTGTAAAATAAACATGGATTGGTTGGTTATATTTCCGGGGTCGCACTATAATTTGAATACCGCAATCGTACTCTTATAACGCTCTTATGATCTGCTTATGTGGGCTGAATCAAGCGACGGCTGTACAAAGGGTCTTGTATGTTTAGACTCAAATACCTATGCTTCTGTACCTTTACTTGCGATTACCTTAGATTGGCTGAGATATGCACTAGTTGCAAGGTATAGAGAAAGAAATAACTAAGGTATCGGGTAGGCGTCAAGGTTTGCTTGTTCCTGCCTTAACCTCTCATCAGGGCCTCATCGTGCATTAAGATCATTGGGCTGCGATCATATCATTCCTTTTCCCTCTCCCACCTGGAAAAATAAAAAACCTAGCCGAATCATCTTTCGTTGACCGCTGTTCTTGTCTTCAATTCGTACTTATGTACCTATGCAGGGTCAAACAAACCTGGTTTGGTTCGCTGGGTACATATTCTTCCTTCCACTCACACCGCCTTGGGATATTGCACCTTTGATCAGATCGACGCCAGCTTCACGATGCAAGCTTGAGTTGTCATGATGGGTCTGGTTGTCATGAAGAGTCATTCAACTAATGTAGGACAATGCGGTGGTTGTCGTACGATGAGCCATAACAAGGCAGAAAAATCTCTTCACTGACAAACGCGACACGTCATGCTGGGCTTTATCAGCCACGAGCCATCCAGCCAGCCATTAAACGAGGCTTTATAAGATGTTTCGAACTCGATTTCACCGACCTCTCACGAGGAATTTCTGTCTGGCCTAATGTTAGGAGCCCCATCGTTGTTCATGAAGAGGCCTAGCTCAGGCACTCGTGGCAATGCGACCCTGCTAAGCTACCCCAGCATCACATCCAATAGCTTCCGGTGATGGCGGAGCTACGTATAACTGTACAGCACAGTACCGAATACGTGTAATTCGTCAAACTGCGCTATCTCTGGCAAGATTCACAACATTCAGAGTATGCGATAGATGTTGATGCTGAGAATATAATATTTGTCCGTCGTCAGCCACCATCATCACTCTGACTGATGTGCAGCGGCTTAATGTCCCGGATGCGGTTCATTGCAGAAGAGCTGAATGGTGAGGAAACACACCAGCCAGCCCAACCGCCAACAAACGCCATGACACCGTTTGCCATGTCGTCAAAGACGTCCCCACAGCTCTCGAACTACATCTACGTGCCCACTCTGCATATGCAATGCAAGACCGCAAGAAGAATATGTATAGTACTTTTCGTGGATGTACCCAAGTACTTAAATACTGTCCTTGTGATTATGAGGAATCTGTATCAGAATCACGTTCGGAAACATAATCAGCCAGACCAGAAAACGGAAAGTGACCGTGGTGGTAACGGTACTGTACACAATAGCGGTGATGAAGATATCATCATGTCAACTACACCAAGATTGGAGGTTGGGTGACGAGAACAGTCGGCCTCAGGTACCTTGCCTCTTGTCACTTCAGATCCATATGCGTTGTACACATATACAGGAGCAGTATCCGGACCTAGGTTATGCTTGGCTGATCCATCGAGACGCGCTCATGCCCAGGGAATCACAAGCTTTTTGATACCTGATAACAGCCTCAAATTATCTTTACTGCCCTGGGCTGCGACTCACCTCTTCTTGCTGCCGCTTCTGTTTCTGTTTCTGCTGCTTGCTGCAACTCCTCTCCTTGTTGCACACACATTACGATTGATTTTGCCGGACAAAACCCAAGTCAGACCCCCACGCGCTGGTCTTTCACTTCTTTTATCATCACCGTTTGAATACCTTATCCTTCCGCTTTCGCAAACTCCTTCTATGAGCTTCCCTTATCTTCCTCACCACAAAACCTTCCTCCTCACCGTATCTACTCTACGTATCATTGCAATACTTGCCTTGGTCTGCAACCGGCGAAGCCATACTCTCAAACCGCTCATAACCAATCCCTGTATTGATCGGTCCGGTCGAAGCGGTCGAAGCGGTCGAAGCGCTCTCGATTTGTACCGTCTGTACCTTTTTCTCGTGTCGCTGGTACTCCCCCGTAGCCGCCAACAATCTTTAATTTCGCTCCAGTCCCCCCCGGCTTCGACCAACGCCAAACCTGTCTCGTCCTGGTCTCTCCCCGTCCCGTCAACGACTTGGACCTGGCTCTTCTCCCAACCCAACATCTCTCCCACAGACAAAACCAAATCTCACTTTATTTCAATACGCAAAAAAGTCATTAACTCATTGCTACGCTCTCTCGATCCTCACGCGCAGTTCCCACCACCGCTCATAACAAAAATTCCAGTCATGGGCAGCTTCACTTTCAAGTGGTAAGTCGCAATTCCATAGGTCGCTGTGCTTTGTTGTGCTTTGCTGCGTGACGAAGGCACTGCGACAGCTTCGCCAATGCCCCGAGTCGCACTTGGTCTGCTTCAACACGATACAAACCAATTGAGCTCTATCTCAAAATATGCTTGCCCCCGTGCATGTGCCTCTCGAGGCTGCTTCATGTTGCAGACTTGCAGCTGCGCATCGCGACAGCTTGTCCATGTCTAAGACACGAGACTGACCTAAAACTTCTTACAGGGAGCATCCCGCCGACGAGGTCTACGTGACCGGTACCTTCGACAACTGGACCAAGAGCGTTAAGCTTGAGAAGGAGGGCAATGTCTTCTCCAAGACAGTTGACTTGAAGGAGGCTGAGGGCAAGATTTACTACAAGGTGCGTCAGCTTCTACGAGCCTCGACCCGCAATGCCAACACCTTCCCTCCTTTTCGACATACACTCTGCATTTGACCCCCGTTCAAGACCAAAAATTATCGTGCCGTTCTTGCCAGCGCCGAAACCAAGCTTTCGCAGCTCTTGAGTCATACATAGATGGCGGGGAGAACTATTGCTACCGGCCCAACGTCTGCGCGACTGCTACTCCGTACTGCTCGAACAAGTTGGACGAATAGCTGCAATGGCCGTGCCGCCCGGGAATCCGTGCTTTGCGCCCATCGCTATCTTGCAATCTGCAAGGCTCTTTAAGCCTAAAGAGCTTGGAGGCGCAATGGCGGTGGCTGCCGTAATCCCAGCCCCCTGCCCATGGTTTTTTTCTTGCAAGTTTGCTTCGCTGCCAGGATCAGGGATTGTGCCCCTGGTTCATTTCCCTGCCTGTCATGTCATGGGTTCTCTGCGACCCATTAGCATCTCGCACAGTCCCCAACCAAAAAATCCCCCGCGCTTCGGTATGACGCAAGGCGCAGGACGACCACGATCTCGACAGTTCTGGAATGGAGTTAGTGAGCAGAGAGCGGTGGGAAATCCGCTATACTCGGCCCATGTCAAGTCTTTTTCTGGTCGTGCCAGTATAGTTCTGTGGCGTCAGCCGACGATATTGCGTTGTGCAGGCACAAAGTCCCCTCGTACTGCCAAGGCGTCTTCAAGTTAGCGCTTGGTTTGCTTGCGCGCTAGTGTGCCTGCGTTTCCGACCCGCTCTTGCTCTCCAGCTCCCTCCTACCCTTCGTCATCGTACCAGCTCATTAAACTCACTTTGTCCCCTCTTTTGAAACCAATTGCTCTTACACTCTCACACATTTGTCGCAAAAACTGCAAAGACTGTCGCTCACCATCACTCATCTAGTTCATCGTCGACGGTAACTGGATCATTAATCAATCAGCACCCAACGAGCCTGATCTCGAGGGTAACGTCAATAACTTCGTCACTCCCGATCAACTCACCACCGAAAGCTCCGCCGCCGCTATCCTTAACACCGTGACTCCTTCGTCTACAACTGCTGCGATGGCTGCCGAACAACCCATTGAGAACAAGCCCACCGAGTCCAAGGCTGTGGATGAAATGGTAACTAGCGAGACGGTTTCTAACGGCAATGCCATCAATATGCTGACTTTTGAGTAGCCTGCGCAGGACGAGAAACTGCCTCTTGAGACCCCTTCTGACATTCCCGGTGGCTTCCCCGCTACCCCTGCGAACGAGCTCGACAAGGCCATTGGCATCAGCCCTCTCCCCGCTTCTGAGGGCGCCGGAAACCCCATCAAGCTCGAGCCCGGCGAGAAGATCCCCGAATCTATCACCGCCCAGAGCACTGACAAGTATGTTAAGCTCGACAAGGAGTCATACGAGAAGAGCGACGCTCTCCCTGGTGTTGAGACTGAGCTCCCCCCTGTGACTTCTAACACTATCCCCGAGTCCAGCCTACCTATCCTCGGCGCTCAGGACGTCACAATCAACTCTGTAGCTCCCACTGCTACCACTGCCGGCCTAGTTGCCGAGGTTCCTCTCGAGTCTAACGGTGCTTTCGTTCCTGAGGTTGTAAGGGAGAGCCAGGAGAAGGCAGGTGCTGTCACCAAGGCCAGCACCGACCCTACTGAGGTCAAGGAGAAGACCATGGTTGAGGAAGAGCTCAAGGGTACTGTTCCTGAGGCACCTGCTACATCAGTTGGAACTGCTGGTGTGGGAACTGAGAAGTCGGAGAACACTCCTGATAACAGCCTCGCTGCTCTGGCCGCTACTGCCGGAGGTGCTGTAATTGCTGCTGGTCTTGCTGCTAAGGAGACAGTGGAGGAGAAGGCTGGGCCCGCGCTTAACAGCGCCGCCGACGCCATTACCGACACAGCCAACAAGAACCTCCCCGATCCCGTCAAGGAACAGCTTCCCGTCACCGCCCAGGAGACTTTGGCCGCCAAGAACGAGGAGCAAATTCGAAAGGAGGTCTCTCCCGAAGTTCCCGCCGAGGTCAAGGAGTCACTTGTCGAGGCTGGCAAGTCTCCCGAAGCTGCCGCTAACACTGCCGCCGTTGAGGATAAGAAGGAGGTTGAGAACGAGCTCCTCAAGGAGGTCAAGCCTGTCACCGGCATCTATGATTCTGTCGTAGAGCAACCCAAGGAGGAGCCCAAGCAAGTTTCCCCTGAGGTTCCTGTCGAGGTCAAGGACTCTATTGATGAGGCTGGCAAGAGCCCCGAGGCTGCCGCCAACACCGAGGCTGTCGAGGAAAAGAAGCTGGTTGAGGCTGAGCTTCTGAAGGAGGTGAAGCCCGCTGCTACTATCGACGAGACACCCAAGGTCGCTCCCGAGGTGCCAACCGAAGTCAAGGAGTCCATCGTCGAGGCTGGAGAGCGCCCCGAGGCTGCTGCTAGCACAGAGGCTGTTGAGAACAAGAAGGAGGTCGAAGCCCAGCTTCTCAAGGAGGCCCAGCCTGCTCCTGCGCTTGATGAAACCAAGGCTCAAGAGCCTGTTCCTGCCGTTCCTGTTGTTGCCCCCGCTGAGAACAAGGCCGAGGAAGTCAAGCCTGCTGCTGAGCCTGAAACCAAGATCGAGGAGCCCAAGACAGAAGCTCCCAAGACTGAGGAGACAAAGCCTGAGGCCAAGACAGAAACCCCTGTAGTTGGTAACGGCAGCTCAGCAACTGGGAACGGTACCACAGCGACTGGAAATGGCGCCTCAGCAACTGGCAATGGTGCCAAGGCAACAGAGTCCAAGCCTGCTGCCTCAGCCAACGGTAGCGGCTCTGTGGCCAGCGGCGAGAAGAAGAAGAAGCATAACCGACTCAGCTCGATCTTCAGCAAGATCAAGCACAAGCTGTCCGACAAATAGATGAGAGAAAGAGGCAACGAAGCTAATGTCGCAACGTTGTGGAGTCAGAAACGTCTCATGGTTTTTTTGTTTTCTTTCGGTTGGTGTCTTCGTTTATCAATGATTCCCCTGGATCCATGAGGAAGAGGAGAGTGGTAGAGATCACTGAGGGCGTGGATCTCTGTCATATACCTAATTCATAGTCAGTTTTATGTGCATGCTTTTGATTGATACCGGGAGTCATGTATGATAGCTCATGCTAGGTCAAAAGAAGGATATCTTTTGAATACATCTATGATACCTGTCTTATGACACATGTATCTCAAAATGATCTCTATCATGCCACAGTTAGTGACCGGGAAGATCATGTGATGTTGATGAAGCTAATTTGCCTCAATTGATGACTAACCTTCCTCTTTATGTAAGCTTACCAGCACAGCGAACAGAAGCCGGTAGCGCCATTCCCCTGCGCCGCCGCGCCCATCAACTCCGTCACGATTTGCCCCGCCAGTGACTCGCTCGCTCGATCCACCTCCGTCCTCCATCCATCAACGGGGTCCGTCCCAGCTGGACCCCTTCGTGAACCTCATTTGATTCTTTCCATCTCAACTACCTCGAGAATATAACCTCTCATTCATATTGCCTCTTCCTAGTTGCACCTATTCCTCGCAATCGCAATCGATTACCTGCATTCTTGCCCTAGACTTGTGCGTCATCCCGGCTACTGGGGACGGAGGCGCAAGCAATCGAACGATTGAACCGATCCTTTGTCTCGCCAACTACGGTTGAGAATCTTCCAGCATACGGCCTCCACGAATATGAGCTCCTCTACCTCGAACGTGGGAAAGTCTGTCCCTGCACCGTCGAGTTCCCCAGCCATCCAAGCTGGCCCAACAACCTCAGGCTTCGAGTCATCTCGTCGACCGTCACAGGCCGGTCCCTCAAGCGCGCAACCGATGCCTCGAAAGGCCCAAGGCTCTCGTAAACAACATCGGAGTCAGCGGCGACCCGGACTTGGTAATAGATCAAATACTGGCCCAGATGACGAAGATACCATGGCTGAGTTAAGAGCTTTCGGAAATCCCAATAGCAGACGGGGTCAAACTTCAATTACCCATCTGCTCAACTACTCAATGCCACGTCCTGTGCAAGACCACCATGCACACTCAAGGTCTTATCGACGAACCCCAACATGGGGACCTGGATCAGGATACCATGCAAGCGACAAAGCTAGATACGTCCATGCCAACTACCGATTTATTCTCTCTCCCGAGGGCACATACATCAAGCAGGCAACAGATGCTGATACACACTTAGACTGGTCTCTTGTGATGCAAATCATTGCTTCAAGCGAGTCGCAGGGTTCATCATGCCCCATTTGTCTCTCGGAGCCGGTGGCGCCTCGAATGGCGAAGTGTGGTCATATATTCTGTTTGCCCTGCCTTATTCGGTTTATGAACTCAATTTCGAGCGAAGAAGATGCAAAGGGACGCGGCCCCAGGTGGAAGAAATGCCCGATTTGCGAAGACTCAATCTATATGCCAGATGTTCGACCTGTCAGGTTTTATGCGGGACAGGAGAGCCCCTTCCCTCGAATTGGCGAAGACGTCGTACTGCGGTTGATGGCACGAAACGCGAACTCGACAATGGCGCTTCCACGAGAGAGTGGCACCGAAGCGCTTTGCTCTCAAGATGATATTCCTTGGCACTTTGCTGTTAACGTTCTAGACTATGCCCGTATGATGAAAGGCACAGCCGAGTATATGACGGCCCAATACGATGAGGAGATTGCTTCCTTGGAACAGCAAGCAAAAGAAGACGAGACAATTTTTGGGCAAACTGATGAATGTGCCCAAAAGGCGATCCGGGCTATCACAACTGCCAAAGAGAAGCTGGCAGATCTCCAGGCTGTTGAAAACCCAACCGCGTCGGCAAAGCCGTCTTCAGATGCCGACTTCTATTTTTACAGTTCCCCGCCTCACCTATATCTCTCACCATTGGACATTCGCATTCTGAAGACAAAGTATGGCTCATTTTCTTCATTCCCTTCAACTCTACTTCCTCGCGTCGAACACATCTCCACTGGCCATGTGGTCGATGACGCAATGCGCCGACGGGCGAAATACCTCGGGCATCTCCCTCGTGGATGCGTCGTTAATTTTTTAGAATGTGATTGGACCGATATTGTGCCAGAAGAGACGCTGGCATCATTCTCGGGTGACATCGAGCGAAGACGGAGACGCAATCGTGATAAAGAGACACAGGAAGAGCGAGAACGTGTGCAAGCTGAGCGCCTTGAAGCCGCGAATCTGCGTAAGACCACCGGATATCAGAGGCTTCCCGAGCCATTGGAGGAGGATAGGGCCCCTAGAATGGACCTCGAGGAGTTCCAGCCATTGAGCGGTCACTCAGGCACCACGCCCCCGGATCCTCGACCAGGGTTCGAGACGTTGGCTGATATGTCAACTAGCCCATCAACCCAGAGGACGGTTTGGGGCACAAGAGTGATTAATGGATCACCTGAGATGGAAGCTGCACAACCTTCGGACGTCAATGATGGGTGGCTCAGAGATGAGGACCTGTTTGACACGGCTGATCTTGCAGTGCAGTTACATGCCATTGAGGCAGCGGAGAGTAGCGTTCGTCCGAACACTACTGGAGGTGGAGGAAGTGGCGGCGGTGCTGGTGGCAAGAAGAAGAAGAAACAGAAAATCACACTTATGAGCACTGGTGGTCGCAGAGGTAACTAGGGTCATCGTCCTTGCTTTCAATCTGAACGTGTTTGAGTTTATGGGTTCATGGCGTAGCATGATAGGTCTTTTACTATTAGTCTTAGGAACTTAAGCAAGAAAGTCGGGTATCAATACCAAAATAGATTTCCGGCGGTGGTTGAACTGCGTTAAGTCTAAGGACGAAGTCTGACAGATAGATAAATATTGGTGAGAAGCTGGCCATATTTGGAGGCTTAACTCATGAACCCAACACCAGACTTATGCCTTTGTCTATGATTGAGGCCACCGGGACAAGAACTCGAGCTGTTGACATGACTGTATCAGGCAAGAGATATATTATAGTCCGCGCACATATGTTAGGCTGGCATTTCCTCTATCGGAACTGATAGCTTCCCCATGACATGTTGTGCCTATGAAACTACGATGCCTGGGATTGGATGCCGATAATCTGTTGATCAACACGTGATTCATATCTCTGTATGTGGGACTATTCGGGGATTATTCCATGATTTCTACGAGTAAGCTCATCTGTCACGGCTAAGATCTGCTCCTAATGTCAATCGAAACTTCAACTGCAATATGAAACTCGTCATGGCAGCCATGGAGAGCTGGCGAGGACTGACAGGGCGTGATCAGCACAGCAGAACCACGGTATCGTCATAGTCGCTGGAGCGCTTCTCCACAGAAGATCGACTAGGCGCGGAATTGCCGATGTTGATATGTATATTTTTACGGCTTAATGAAATTCGGAATACAAAATGCCGTTTAAGCGCTCGTAAATGTCAATGGGCTGGGCAGTTTCGTATTCTGCTTGCCAAGCGCGATTTGCCTTGACAGTTGTGGTTGTGCCGAGTATACGGGCTGGCCTATAGAAATGCAGTCCTGATGTGGCGTCACCGCCCGCACAGAGCCTCGACTTTTTTGATGATGGGCAATATTTGTTGAGATAACTTGAAACATTAAAACAAGACGAACCTACGTACTGTCGATGATGCTGGAGCATTCCAAATACAAGTAAGCCACTCGATTTGCCAAGTAATTGGCAGAGTTTCTGACGGATCATGTTGCATTCAGAGCTCGAGGTTTCATGGCCAATCAGTGAACGGGGTTGAATATATTATTGGCAATTGCTTGACCTTCTGGAATAGGCACGCCGGTTTAATAGCGGAGTTCTTGTGGTGGCTTGGCCAAGCATGAGTGTGGTCTGTATTGATGTACAGATACATAGTACATGCTGCACTGAGGTTGAAAGAATTCACGGCAGGACCCAGTCTTTGTCATGACAACAAGTTCAAGAGTTTGGTTGTTATTGAAGATCTCTTTATGGTAGTGCCCCTGAGATAAAATTGGGAGGGAGCCAACTCTCCTCCTTGTAGCGTCTTAAAATGATTAATATGCTATAAACCTGCGGGAATGAGCGGGGTAATTGGTGCTGAACCTACCTAAATAATTAGCGGTCGAGGGGTAAATTTTTGAAATTAAAAAGCCCAACAACGGGAATAGGGTCAATGTTGTCGGATGCGGATGTGAGAAGAGCTTAGTTAGGTAGGTAGGTAGGTAAGGTACCTAGAGAATAACCAAGATTCACGTGATGCTGCGCCGAGAAGAGAGATGCCGCAGCCAAAGCATCAGGGACCCCGCCATCAGTACCTATTATGCCGTCTTGCCGTCTCTTACGAATCATCCAAACCAAAACCTGAACAATGGGAAACCCGCACGTTTTCAATTAACCACAACAAACGGGCACCTTTGGACCTTGGCCTACAGTAGAACTGCTTGGCGAGCCACTAGCACTCTGACCTGCGAGACACCGGCTGAATTCCAGCTGCACGGTCCGTTTTGTCGTCATGTGTCCCGGGGTCCTGCTCACAATAGCGGCGACAGACTGGGCATGTCCTAGTCTGTTGGGGATGAGGTCGGAGAGAGGGGAAAGGGAAAACCGCTTGGTCGGCACGGGACAGTGAGTGAACTGATGAATAAAGATGCAGTATCAGAGACAGTTGGGCACAAGAGTCAAGCCAAGCTGCAATTACTGTATCCTGTGACGCTGACAATGATCAGTACAGATAAGTCCATTTGATAATTATAAATAAAACGGAAAAGCCCAACCCGGGGCCAAGCGGCGCTTGAACTTTGAACTTTGATGAATATCTATCGTTTTAGCCACTCGATTACGTTGGAATCCGTTTCTGATCTGACCGTTCGTGTCTCTCGGGGCGCAGAATTAAAAGCCCATTCAAGAACAGCATCAATGCTTAGTGGCTAAGTAGGTACCTGCCTGAGCCTCTGACCAACGCCCACTAACGTTCCTGTTGTTGTTGTTGTTGTTGTTGTTGTCACTGTCGGTGATTTTTCTCTCGGTCACATCGACCTTTCTGCCCGCAAACCATTCTCGCCAAGCGAGAGGAGCCAATTCTCGGCTGACGCACAACGGTCCCACCACTAACAAAGTCTACTAACGAAGCGCCCTGGGCCGAGCCTCAAGCAGACCTAAGCAACCCGACGCCACTTGACGCATACCAACTGCAGCTGGAACTGTTGCCTGTACCCCAGGCCACTAACACGATCCTGGCCACTGCAAAGGGTCTCCGGCTTTTATTTTGTCGGGTGTAAATTGCGGTACGACAGGGACGGCTCGACTGGCAAATTCCCATTGTGCAGATCCTGAACTCCATCGAGTTTCATTGTTTGTCTAGCTTTTGTGTGTCTTTCTTTAGGTGCTGCTCATCACAATCCATCTTTGGTAGTGATCAGAAGCAAAACAAGGTGAGTTCCATGCCTACTTGCTTTGGTTCACTTCATCATTGTCGTCCAACTTGACACTTTCGGACTTTTACCCTGGAACCACTCTACCCCTTGTCAATTACGCACTCTGCCCTTCAGCACACCCCTGTCCTCTCTTATTCTTCTGGCTCTCTGGGGCGCAGACACAAGGGCCACCTTTGCCATCTGTTGCTTGGCTTGACTTGGTGGTTCAGCGACTTCTCTTGGCTGAGGTGCCGAATAGCGAGAGCCAAGCCCCATGATTAAGCTCGACATTGGTTGCGCCGAAGATCCGATCAAACTCAGCGCTTGAAGAGGCTGTATGCCAAGCAGTGACCAAAAACGAACAAGAATCTGAGCTAATCGTAATCGCTTGCTCCGTGCAGTTCATCATTCATTCTGCCCAGTGGATAATGGAATATAACCCTGCTGTCCGATCCCCCATCGCCCGTCGCTACTACTATTGCTCTTCGCCCAAATCTCCTCTCACCCTAGCAACTTCAGCTCAGGAAGTACCACTCCAAAACCGTCCCCTGGCGTTGGTTTAATTTGACCAAAAATCTCCTGGGCCTCTCTTCACTGAAGCGAGAGTGAAATCTCCTTTTTCTTCTTCAGCGACAGACCAAACAAAATCGTCTCTCTCTCTCTCTCTCTGTGGCACTCTCTCTTCTGTGTCTCGTCACTGAAAAATTGGGATTGCGTGCAACCGCTGAGGCTTTGCTCTTGCGGGTGATGAAAACGGCATCGCCCGCTTACACGCTCATGTCCATCTGCACTTGCCCCATATGGTAAACCACAGCATAGTCGAAAGTCGATGTAATCGAGACTGAGAAAACCCGACAATTTTCTTTTCCATTTGATCCTTCTCATCATCACCGAAGTTCGACAAATCCATCGACGATACGATGGCCTCTTTATATTCTACACGTTCTGCACGCTCCACACGCTCTAAATCTGCGCATCGTACCGAAACAATGGCAGATACTACTACTACCGCCAAGTCTCCAAGAGAATCCAGGGGACCCAGAGACACAGGGTTCCCTGAACCCTTCAACAATGGTATGTAAAATACAACTAGAAATGTAGCAACAAATTACAAATACTAACTACTCCATAGTCCGCAACACTACACTTCCACACCCTGATGCGGATCTCTCACCAAACGCATGTCTAACCCAAGAGGATATCGACCCTGAACGGGCATTTATACGAACCCGGCGATCTTTTTTGGGGAAAAAGCGACGTACTCTCAACCATGGACGCATCACTCCTACATCTGAAGCTCTCTACAGCGTATTTTCCCTGGCCCATCCCGACGTTGACGTCGGGGACAATGATAGCGTTAGGATCGCCAATCCGTCTTTAACAAGCTTTCGCCCATCCACATCAAGCATCCGACTCTCCAAGGACGAAACCGATAGTCTCGCATCTAGGAACACGAGGAGGGAAGATGAAGACACACCACCGACTTCGCCAGACGTCCCGACTCATCGCTCTAAAAAAGGATTTATGAGCAAGTTTCTAAGGAGCTAGAGGTGCTCGGTTATAGTCTGGCCGAACAAACGGCACACCTCTCGACACGAAACCACCATGACTGCTGCAACGACGTATACGGCCGAATTTGATGACCTGTGACGACCGCATCATCGAGATGCATTTATTCTCAAAAAAAGATCACTCTTTTCTTTTCATTTGTGGACAGCGTGGCGTTTACTTGGATTACGGATTGGGATTCACAAGGAGCGAGTATTGCCTGGGATGAAAGGGCAATATCCTGGATACTACAGTCCCTCTGGTAGGGCAAAGACAGCAATGTCAATTATAGCCAGTTGGCTTAGCCTGGAAGCAACCGACACGGACACTCTTTAAGAATTAATAAGTAGCTTTATCGCTATTCTCGTAATATTGTTATCATTTCTCTTGTGCTCTCATTATGCAAGTTGTCTTCATATGCTGTTTTCTTCAATCGCTATGCTAGTCATACTGGCATCGATTCTTCTTCAGGTTATTTAGCTCTGTCCTGGCCGTTTTGTCCTGGTTGATGGATTGATGAGAGAACTGCTGCCGTCCATTTAGCTTCCGCGGTAGCAAGTATAGCTGTAGGGGCTCAGTAGAAGAGGTACATGGTACGTTTGTCCCTCCTCGACACGGAACGTGACCGTCACCTCTGGGAAGAAGGTGTTCTCCTCGCCAAAATAAGCTCCCGTATCAAAGCGCAGCGTCCAGCGCGACGCGCCTTGTCCTTTGCGATCCTCAAGCACTTCAACAAGAGTCTGGAGAGGAGGATCTCCAGCAGCATCCTCAGAGAGGTAAGGCAGCCAGGCTGTAACACGGCCATCGTCGTCGGTCATAGACTCGAAGCTGTTGGGCCGGGGCTGGGCCGCAGAGTGCGGGTTGGTATAAGGCGGGATGGGACCCTCGAGGCGGACACGGATACCGCGAGCAGGGCGACCGGCCTGGGTGTCGAGGACATGACAGGTGATAGGGTCTTTGGTCGGTGAAGCCATCGTGACAATTGAATTTAGTGTGCGAAGCGGTTGATTGTGGTGGATGTGATATGATCAGATCTTCGGTGAGGTTGACGTCAGGTGGGGGGAGGTTGAGATACGTCGTGGGTAGGTAGATAAACAGAGTTAAATCAAGAGTATTGCGACTATCTTGAAAGATTTGGGGTCTCTTAGCTTAACTTATATGAGCTGAGAAAGAAGAAAAGGGGAATAGCAGGAAAGAGGGGAATTCAAGCTGAAGTGAGTGAGGTGAGGAGGCAGTGAGAGTGCTTGCGGCGCACAGCCTACCTATTAGCAGAGAATCGGCGACTTCAGTTGAAAGATTAGGTAGTTATTACTGCCTGACAGGCATGCAATCAAGGCCCAATTACAAAGTTCAACCCAAGTTGGCTCTTTAGATAAGCGGTGAATGTTAGTTAGATAGTTAGTAGTTAATAATATTGAAATAATAGGACCCAAGTCATGAATGAGTACCTACCTATCAACGCGCAGCTCCACACGCTTAACGCCGTTCGCCGGTACCTGAAGTCCTATCTGAGGCACTTAACCTATGGACGGAGCCGCCCCCAACAGAGGAATATATTGTGTGACTGGGTAGTTAAGGTAGGTAGCTAAATCGCGTACAGTAGGACTGTTGAGTCAGATATGGATACAGTCCTAACTAGCACTCAAGAACAGAGCTACTATCATGGCACTCAAATTATCTACAGTCGCCTCAGCCAAGCCCGCCCCAGCTGTGGCGAGTTGGGGGAAGCCATGTGGCGCAGGCTGACAGAATAATGGAGTCATGACTAACAGATTAAAGCCGCTATACTTGGCTCATAATTGTGTCTATCACTACCCCTCCAAGCCAACCACTCGGTTGCCAACTCCATCCAAGAGCTTCTAGAAGATACAGGACGTCAATCCTGATTCTTCCTCAAGCAGGTGAACGATTTTGTGCCGCTTATTTCCTCCACCTTACCACCAACCAAATCAAGTTCTCACAACCTCTCGCCCACTCGTCCCGAAATGTCCACCGCAGTCATCTCCTCCGAGGACGCCCTCGAGCCCTCCCTCAAGTCCCTTCTCGACCAGCGTAGCCTCCGCTGGATCTTTGTCGGTGGAAAGGGTGGTGTTGGCAAGACCACAACTTCTTGCTCCCTTGCTATTCAGCTCGCCAAAGTCCGGCGCTCTGTCCTCCTCATCTCGACCGATCCCGCCCACAACCTTTCAGATGCCTTCTCTCAAAAGTTTGGCAAGGAGGCACGCCTCGTCAATGGATTTGACAACTTGAGCGCCATGGAGATCGATCCCAACGGTAGCATACAGGATATGCTGGCAGGTCAAGGCGAGGCTGATGACGTTAATGCTGCCGCTGGTGGCCCTTTGGGAGGCATGATGCAGGACCTTGCTTTTGCGGTAAAATTAACCTGAAGCCCGAAGCAAGTTCCGCGCACTAATAACTTCTAGATCCCTGGTATTGATGAGGCCATGTCGTTTGCCGAAGTCCTCAAGCAGGTCAAGTCTCTCTCCTATGAGACCATTGTCTTCGATACAGCCCCTACGGGCCACACTCTGCGCTTCCTCCAGTTTCCGAGTGTCCTCGAGAAGGCCCTGGCCAAGGTCTCCCAGCTCTCCTCGCAGTACGGTCCTCTTCTCAACGGCTTTCTCGGTTCTGGTGGCCAACTTCCCAACGGCCAGAACCTCAACGACATGATCCAGAAGCTCGAGTCCCTGCGCGAGACCATTGGCGAGGTCAACACTCAATTCAAGGACGTTCAGCTCACCACCTTTGTCTGTGTCTGCATCGCAGAGTTCCTTAGCCTCTACGAGACCGAGCGCATGATCCAGGAGCTGACTGAGTATGGCATTGATAGCCACTCCATCGTCGTGAACCAGCTACTCTTCCCCAAGAAAGCCAGCGACTGCGATCAGTGTAATGCGCGCCACAAGATGCAGCGCAAGTACCTCGAACAGTACGAGGAGCTCTATGCCGAAGATTTCAACGTTGTCAAGATGCCGCTACTTGTTGAGGAGGTCCGAGGAAAGGAGAAGCTTGAGAAATTCAGTGAGATGCTTGTCACCCCTTATGTTCCTCCCGAGTAAGCGTAAGCATACTTGGACATTTGATAGTTAGATATAGAGTCAGATTTGGAATGAGAGCAAAAAGAGGCTACATAGTGATGCACATAAAGGATCCGCGGTGGCGTGGAGGAGTTGCTTAATGGATTGATTGATGATTTACGAGAATACACGTTACGAAATGGGATGCACATGCAGTCAGTCATAAAAGGGGAACATGCAATTATGTTTAGTGAATGTTTGTTTATTTGTTTATTTATTCATTCATTGCTTAACCTTAACTTGATTCAAAGTCGAGGTCGATATGCACCGCTCCCTTAATCCCTAGAGCATGTACGTAGACATGAAAACCTGTCATGAAAAACCCTCAAAGACCCTGTTCTTCCCCAACGCCGGTCCGTCCAGCCTGACGGTAAGGATGCCAAATAATTAAGCAGATCATGAGCCCTGAGTCCTGATCCAAAGCGTGACAGCCCTGAAAGCGTGACCTGACACTCGTATACGTGTATAATGCAACTTCCGTGGCAGCCAAATAATAGTGAAAAAAAAAAGAAAAAAAAAAAAA
>JABCJY010000207.1:4571-81347 GCA_013184415.1 Fusarium concolor | reverse complement strand
AAAAAAAAAAAAAAAAAGGGTATGAGTGTGGGTGTAGTAGAGTAGAGTGGTTTAGAAGCTGTTGCGGTCCTGCTCGCATCGGGTGTTGTCAAGCTCTTCCTTCTGGAAGACAATACCACGACGCTTCCATCCTCCGCGTCGAATAAAGTTATCGACGCTGTCGAGGGAGCGCATGGGAGGACGCTTAGGTGCCAGACCAGGTCGGGCAGTGTAAGTGGTATTGATAGAGACAGGCTTCAGTGCTGAGGCATGGCGGGATAAGCGACGCATCTCAAGTACTGAAGCATCATCGTCGTTGTCATCTTCAGAGTCTTCGGACTGGGTGACTTCGGAGTCATCTTCGTCCTCCTCAAAAGTCTGAATGCTCTGGATAGTAGACTCGGACCAACGAGACTTAGGCATCGGTGGTCGTTTTGATAACGTTGTGAAGAAGTAATCCCTTGGCTCATTGCCCTCCTCATCGGCAATATCCATAGGGCTAACATGAGGAGGCAGAGCCATCTCAGTAGGTTGTTGAGCGGCAACATCCTGCTCAATGTAGTCCTCCTCGTCGATGACAGCTTCGTCGGTACCATAGAATACAGGCTCGGCGTCGTCCATGCGGATAAATGGTCGTTCATAAAGCCTGGGTGGTGCGTGGAAGGCGGGATGTGAGCTGAGAGGATCGATTTCGGGTCGAGTTGCTGTTGGTGTGGGAGCTGGTGTCGAGACGGCGGAGATTGTGGAGGATGAGGATGATGAGAGAGAGCAGCCGGATGAGAGAGAAGATCCAGAGAATGAAACCTTTCGGATGTGAAGGTCTCGAGGTCGGCGGGACGACTTTCGCCGTTGACCGAAGCCGTGTAGTACGTGCATGTTGATGTAAGTGAATTGGGTATCTAGACCAATCACTGTAAGTCGTATACTTCCTGGTGAGGATGATGGTAGTTGAGTGAGTTCGGATGTGGTGGGTGGTGATGAATTATATAAAGTATTATCGATAATATAATATCGATGTAATACTCGTTAGTATTCAAGGCTACCAGGGTCGAACTTGGTTGTTGAGGATATATGACCCGATATAACTGGGGTGGGAGGCTCCAAGTCTATAAATAATGAGCCCATCGTATTTTATCGCAGAGAGTGAGTGAGCCCAGCTGGAACTTACGGGTTCTAAACGTCATCCACCGAACCGTCACAGCCGAAGTGGGCGTACACCCCTGCTCGCCCAGACTTTGAGAGTTGTGGTACTTGCACGTACCTGGAGACCTGATCTTGTCCCCTGGTCCTCGTCTGGGCCAGATCTCCACTCTGATCTTGTCTTTGACGCAGCTTTTCACAAAGATTCCCATCCTCTCAACACACGACAGGGGTGTCCCGCTGATCAACAACCCCTGTCTCTAAGAACCGACTATGTACCTCCGAGTACCTGGAGTCGACTCAATTGATGATCAATCAATCTACCAGAATAAATTTTGTCGCATTTTCGTCTGAACTCCACGAAACATTCATTAATCAACTACACAAGATATGAAAGATCTTTAGAAGTACACCTCATCGTTCTCATCGGAGCACATATTCCCCTTCAAGTGGACACCGTTTTTCTTTTTTCTCACTCCCACGAGAACAGTAAGCCTCAAATGGTCTGGGCCCTCATTGTACCTGACTTAGAAATGCTGTGCCTGGTACCTTACCTCTCGTTAGTCTACGCCTCAAAAGCCTCTTTTTTCCAAGACAGGTCATCAGGCCCAACGCCAGCAGGTAGCTCCCGAGCTGGGAACCGAAACTTATCGTCAGTTGCTTCTTTTTCTCTCCCTTGCAATTTGATCTCAGCCCTTTTTGACAGGCATCTTTTCGCAATGGCCGCCCGATTCTCGTTAGTCTGGTAAATGCACCCCATATACGTAGTGACTGCGGAGTTTGCGACGTGTCTGATTAGTATTGACGATGCTGCCCTGCCCGCCCATTAAGAAAAAGCAAATCCTCCGACAGGGTCCGTGCTTGAAGATTTCAGTCCCAATCGCACTGCCCGCTGCATGTCAGAAGACGAGATGAAGGGCGAACACCATGTAGAAATGAAACAAAAGCAAAATGTCTTGAGCGTGAGCTTGAGCTTGAGTGTAAGCGGTGTCCATTACCAGTGCATCGCGAGATGCAAATACAGTTACAGTAGAGTACAATTGGTATACGAATGGACTCAACTCAATGGCAGATCATGCTGTCACTGAGCATAGAATTTGTTGGTTGGTTGGTTGTTTGTTTCGTGTGCACGCCAGCGCAGATCTGTCTGCAATGCATGCATTACATAGCAAGTTGTCGTGGCACCAAAGGGCGATACCTAAACGTCACTGTTATGCCCATCATTTCACGACTTCAGTAACAGATCACCATGACAGTGACAGCGGCCACTCCGACCGTTTATCGTGGCCTTTGAATTTAGAGGTAGCCCCGAGCAGCCAACAACGACTCAGCTGTGGTTTTTCGCGCCAACCGAAACTCTCACAGTATTTTTTTCAGCTATTATCGCAGATGGAGTCAACTAAAGCTAACTAACCACCAACAGATGAATGAATGTCTTCACCGCTCGCTCCACACAATGTGACAACCCCCCTTGCGTCCCAAGAGTGAGACCAGACGAGAGGCGGCGCCGCTTGGTGGAGGGTGCCAAGATGATGTGTGGATGTCTTCGATCAGGCACGTCGGCGATGAAGCAGCTATCGACGCAGGTACCGTAAGGATTCTAAGACAAAATGTGCTTTGCTTTGTCCGCGATTGAGTAGCTTAATCTCGAGGAGAATCGATTTTCGCATCTGCCCTTGTACTAAACCCTACAATCTGAATGAATACCCAGCAACCATCATTTTACTCAATCGCTATTGCTGGTTGAGCCGAGATCTATCGAGATGCTCTAACCCTAAGCTGTATACGCCACTGTGCGGCGTATGTATCACCCACATAATGGCCGACTAACTTGTGTGTGATGCGATTCTCACCTGCATCGTGCATGAGACTATCCCACGCCCTCTCATGTGCCCCCTCATCTGTACTCTTCCCCAGACAACTGTTTCTGGCCTTCGCATTTGGAATGGCGGCCAGCATGGGGAGGAAGCAATTCACAGTTGCAGTGGTATGCCTTTTCCGGTCACAAGCCCGATTATAGAGTTGGCGGTGGAGGATGTTTCATTATGGCAATTAAGAAATAATGGGTACTGCCTCAACGTGAATCCGAAAACGGTCAAAGGGGTGTCACTGATTAATTGAATTTAGGCGGTGAATCTGCCTGTCGAACCCCTCATTCATTCCACTATTTCGCATTCACGGTGGAGGGCTCTGTATGCAGCAATGGTGATCCAGGGTCTAGACGTGGAGATGAGACGGTGTTTATTTTTTCTCTAGACCGCACAAGTAAAGTCGTGTAAAGTTTGCGAGAAAATGACGATGTCAGTGGAGAGGTGTTGCGATTCCATGGAGATATCATGAGTCGCTTCTCGCTTTGCGTCTTGACATTTGATAAACGAGATGAGAAAAACTCGGCGAGTGCACCCTCCGGCTCTGAGTCCGAACATTTACGGACAACTACGGACAACTACGGACAATTGAACATCGTGAAGAGAAAGCATGACTGAGCCCCAGTCCGAATGGACACACCATGTCCACCACAGGCAGTAATCTCCCTCCCTGCGATGCAGATCGATAAATGTTCCAGCGGTGGATGCATCTCGTTAATATTTGCTTCTCATCAGGAAGATGAAGCGAGCGAGCGGGCTTGTTTTCCAGCTCTTTGGACGTAGCGTTTTGACGTTTAGTGCCCGCAAGCCCGTACCATTGGCCCGTCTGGGCGTTGAATCCATGGAGGCTCATTTATCGCTGACTCCGACAATCCACCAAGCTGACTTTTACCGTAGCATCGGGATTCATGTTTTCTTTTTTTCCGCTTTTGCTTCTTTGTCAACTCTCAGGATCGGGCATCACGATATCACATCGTGAAACTGGATGCTGGAAAATTCTGGAGTCTGCAATAAAAAGAAGAAAAACTTGCTGCAACAGACAGGGAAAATCAGGGTATCGGCGGCGTATGTAGGATTAATTGGGACGAGATGCAACCACTCATATTACAGCTTCTATTGACAAGACCCTTTGCCTTGGTTTTACAGTGGGTGGTTTCTTGTTCGGCACCTGCGAGGTTACATAGATCAAACCCCATTTCCAATAATATCAGCAACTATTGGGACCTATCATGCAACTTAATTGCAATTACCAAACACCACGGTCATCCTTGCGAATCCAAGTGTCTGGATCTAGACCACAATACGATGCAGTCAGCAACATTTTTAGCTCCCCTGTTCAAGGTTGTTTTCTTTATACGTGTATGTCCTGTAATTGGATTCCAATATCGGGGAACCAACGGTGCATTTTGCTACTCTGAATATTCAGCCCCAGAACAGCGACAATTGCGCTAAGTACCGAATTGGCTTGGCATGATCAGACAGATGACCTACAGACAGGGGCCAAGCAAACTTTCCAAGATATTTCTGACCACTCACAGGGCGAGTTTGTCGAAACACCATAGCATCGGTGGCCGATTCTACCCTACACGAATGAATGTGCTTACTGGGCAAAATGTTTAAGTTGTCGTATTCTAACTGCGCCTTGTTCGGCAGCTCGGAAACAAACGTATGTGTGCAATTACGACCACACACACTTGGGATGATTTTCGGGCAGGACTTGGAACGCGTGTGTGTGTAGTGTACCCTGCATGTACATTCTGTACCTGGATTTCTCAATCAGTTCACCACCTCCAGTTGACGTTAATGATAATCGTGATCACCATCGCCTCCGACCGCCACTCAGTAATGAGCAGCTGCATTCAATGACATTTATCAGTCTATTGAACCTTGATTGGCTGCGACCCCTCTTGCATTTCCCCTCCGTTCAAACGGCGGCCTCTGTCTTTATGTTGTTCCTTTCCCCATCAATCATCAACCATCAATGATACATCATATCATCACCGTCAATGTCATCATCGTCAACCCGATGAACGGCAACCCTCAGATCGTCTTATCGTGACCACTCTCGTTTGACGTGAGATTCTCCTGTCGATCACAAACTAATGAAGAAATGTCTCGGTTCAATTCAAGATCAATTGATAAGTCCTCATCGTCCAATTAACAACTACGACGATCAATCCAACTCGGGGCGGGGCGCGCTCTGGCCCCTGTGCAGCTGCGCTACCTTTACAATCGTGAGCTAAAGGAGCACCATTTGAAGCTTTATTCCCTGCCTACGCGTCTTCCCGCTCGATAGCTGCCTCTTAGCAGTTTTTAGTCAAGTTAGCCTTAGCCTTGCACTGTGATATCTGATTTCTTGGCCTCGTCAGCCAATGTGATGACAAACAATAGCCACTTATTGGGATGCTGGGCTGCGAGGAGACGAGGCTCGAGCGCCCCAGCGTTTCCTAGATCGACGATGGGATAATGTTAATTGAGGGATTGCGCATCTCGATTGAGACGGCACGATATTAAATCCCATGATAGTAATCAGAAATACATCTCTGTACTACACTACATACGATAGTCAGGCTAAACCTTACTTAACGGATAAGTATGGATTTAAGATTATGAGATACAGGGGCATTATCAACTGACCCGACGCAAGGGATGGCAATTGTCTGATGACTGACCGCCAAGTGAAGATGTTCTGTGTCTTGGACTCTTGGTACTCTCAAGAATGAAGTGTCTATTCCAAATGCGTTGTGGAAAGATATCACACCGATTAGTGCCTGTAGTGCCTGAGTGCGCGATATACGCACTCACAACTGACTTACATATGCAGGTCTGAGCTGCAAGTCTTGGAGTTTTTGAATCTCTTGTTCAGTACTGTCAATCATTCATGCATCCCACTCTCTCATTGTCCACACGTTTCAAGTCTGTGAAACATCTCACCCTCCAAAAACCTAGAATCAAGATCGAACTTCCATAGACTCATCGATGCTCTGTAAGTCTGACGTTAGATGTCCTCACTCCAATCTCGATCCCCATCCGACAACTGTCTCTGATATCCCCTTTGACCGCTTGGTCGGGTCAAACAGTGACGTTACGGCTCGTCCCTGCAGCCTCAAACCTACTAATTCCCAGACCCTCTGATCGAAGCAATTGGCGTCTGCGACTTTCAATCAACGCGAAGCAGAGACATAACGCGGTCTCATTCCCAAACACCCAAACGCCTTTTATGCCATTTACATATGGTACACGGTCCTCCTTGGCGCCCCTTGCTTCTTGGTGTTTCAGTAACCGCGATATTGGGACAGGAAGAGGCAATGACGTCGATACAGTCGTGATCGTGGCCTCATGCAATTCTCAAAAAAAGAGATCGATCTTGATGGCATCGGTGATTCATTCAAGATCGTGATGCCTTCTCATACATGTAAAGCAAGGGGCCTGTACAGCCTTGATTTACAGCACGCCATCATTCTCACCAGGAAGTCGCTTAACACGCTTCTGTTCCCAATCATCAAGATCTTTGCCAGCAAGTCTCTGTACCCAAGTTAGTCAATCGCACGTCCCAAGCAACATTCTTTCTCTCGTTCCAAGAGTAAGACGCACGTAGTATTCCTCCTTCATGTCCACCTTCCTTGCAGAGCGGCGCACGTTGAGTTCCTCGTCCTTGGTCATCTGGCGGACCTTGCGGTCGTAGCGTTCATAGCGGACAGCAGTGGCTGGGGTGAGGACGAAAGATCCGGCGACAATGACGGCCATGAAAGGAAGGCCAAACATGAGGAATGGATGCTTGTTCATGAGGGTGCGGTACCGCATGCCAATGCTGTTCATGTCGGCCGCGGACCGGAACTTTTTGCTCTGAAACGCCGGCATCGTGGGTCAATCGTCGGTCGGTAGGGCTGACGGGATCGGATTAGGATATCGGAAGCTCCGTGAGCTGCGTGAATTGGAGGAGAGGCGGCAATGGAAGGTTGTAACGTCGTTCGTGAACGGACAGGAATATCTCAGTGGTGGCGGTTGTGGAGTTGTATCGTACTCGGTGGGTAGGCTGAATTCACAGGACGGTGGATTCAAGTCAGGTATCGTTCGGATTGAAGCGAAATGTGGAGAGACGAGAATTGACCGACCAGAAAAAAAAGAGTTTGATTTGATTTGATTGTCGTGTGTGGTTCGAGGCCAAGCCAACTCCGTCGATATGAACTGACTCCATCACCGAGCTAGGCCCCACTTTTGCCGCTCCGAACGACTCTTGGCCAGTGCGCGTTTACTTTTTCCCGGACCGACGACATGGAACAGCATGGAGATTTCCGACTGCCGGCTCGGGTACAAAACTCTATTGCCGGCTCTTGAACTAATAACAAAGAACTTCACCGCATTTAACGCCAATGTCGGAGCTCAACTACACAGACCACAACTCATTTGCCACTAGCAACGGCAAAAACCCTTTTCAGCCTCATGTTGAGCCAAGATGAGGGCCTGGATGCCTCATGTACCGTCTTGTACTGCGCCAAATGAGACTTGTTCAGTGTCCGAGCTGCTGAAACCAGGTCAATCCATGCATCTTGGAAAGCTCAATTAAGGTAACTCATTTGTGTGCAATTGGACCCTGAATTATTGCTGGCATATCCTGGAGTGTCACTGACTCCCAAACTGGCTCAGGCTAGTGTGACCGCCCTGAAGAGCCCAATGTTAAGCACATGAGCCCGTGCTTCTTGGGTCCAGACGCTCAGCGTCTTGCAGTTTTCTTCCAAACCCTTTCGATTCCGTTTCTAGTCAGGAACGGAACCGGCGGTTACGAAAACTTTTCTTTGTCGAAGCCTGAACCTGGTTTGTTGATGAGTAAACGAGCCAAGGCGTTGGGACTAGACTTTAGCTCGAAATGCTTCGGACATTTGGCTAAGTGGCTTGCTTGACAGCCGGGTCTTATTGACCGTTGGTGTTTTTTGTATACCAACAAAGGAAGGGTCTTGTGTTACTACCGGCTTAGTGCCACGTTGCAAATGATTCACGATGATGTTTGAGCTACCGAGCGTGACGAAGAACTTACGCGTATGGTTTGAACTGAAACGACACTGGTTTTCGAAGTATGAAAACCGGTTCAGCAAGATGAAAGAAACGGCGGTAACCGTGAGAGGGTAAACCCAAGGCAATGTTTTGCGGAAACATCCGCAAGTTTCTGAGTGTCATTGCCAGGGGAAGGCATGGCGACATGTGTCGAGCTAGTCAAATGATGCTTGGATGGACTGTCAAGCGCATATATCCGGCAAATTGGACAAGGAGTAACACAGACAATTTTTTTCTTCAATATTCCCTACGTAAAAAGCTTTCAACAAAGCCTTCATTCGGTCATGGTAGATACTCAGCTTTGATACTGGTGGCGTGAGAGACGACTGTAGGTAGGAAAGCATCAGTTATGAATACTTAGTGGACGGGTGTCCAGCACCTTTTCGCCGTTCATGAATAGGTCAAGGCTAAGCATCTCGTAGCCAAATGAAAAGCCTTTTGTGAAAGCTTGGGAGCCTGACGACCGCCGCAAGAATAAAGCTGATCTGTATAATAAACTTCAGCAATATAGTTGTATTGGGCTCGGTATTTACTAAACATACGGATGACCCTAAAGATGGAATGATCTGATCTAGTGTGATAGCCTTCAATCAACGAAAGAATTGGTAATCGACAATACGTATTTGGGTCGCATTATTGAAGATGGCCTGATGCATTAAAGAGCAGACCAGACACTTCATGGGATACTACCAGATAGAAGCATTCTGGATAGAATCAACATGAAAGTCGTTTTATTCGTTCCAAGACCGCATCATGGCCTCCGATGGCACGCACTTCAATCTGACCATTGGCATCATGTAATTGCAATGTTAGAAATCAAGTACCGAGCAGCCTTTCTGCATAATATGGCAGCCCTAATCTTTATGTATTAGGATGAATTGACGTCTTCCATTCCAGAAATGTGACTGTGGGTGACATCTATCTAAATATCAGTGTGGCAAATATCCAATTGACATATTGCTTAACATTGGGATTAAAAAAGGTCCTTCGTCAACACGCCTGACAGGCACTCTTCACTATTCAGTCAACTTTCAAGCATTGACTTAAGACCAAGTTTTAAATACCGACTGGCACCGATTATTTACTGTTCGTTCACTGCACAGGTATAAAATCCCTATCAAATCTGCTTTACAGCTTCTATACCTTCTTCCAACACATCTGACAAGCACTCTCAATCAGCCAATCTTTCGCCGGTGTCAAGTCTCCTCTTCGTCAGTTAACTATGAAGCGTCCATCGCCAGTTCACCAACCAACCAAGGGTTCATCAGCAATGGACCAAGCTTCCATATCAAATAACCTACCCAGACTTAATCCCTTTGCCAATTTCAAACACAGCTCTACCATCGCCATGCCTGTCTGAAATTGCCGGCATTAGTATAACAGGACATATTATAGGACCGAATATGTTCTCCTTGTTGACATTGGGCCCGCAGCCACTGGCAAAGAGCGCCGAGGTATGTGTATGAAGGCATGAGGAACTGGCTGTAGACTTGAAAGGATGCTATATCATAAGTCACGGCACAATTTTCCTTACAAGCAAACCAGTTGAATTGGTCTATAGCAAGCGTTTTATGACAGTTTCCATGTTACCAAAAAGCCCCCATGTTCTGTTTTGTGACCATTGCACCGAGCAACCCCGCATGTCTCGTCTTACTAGCCTTTCTCAAAATAATCCCGAAGACTTATCCCGTTTGATCGGCTGCCGTATGCCGTTATCTACGAGACATCTGATGTATCCGAGTATATATCCCGAGTGTGTTGTCCCGAGTGTATTGTCCCGAGTATATTATCCCAAGTATGTTGTCCTAAGTGTATTATCCTAGGTGTATTATCCTGAGTATATTGTCCTGAGTGTGTTGTCCTGAGTGTGTTATCATAAGTATATTATCCTAAGTATATTATTCTAAGTGTGTTGTCCTAAGTGTGTTGTCCTGAGTATGTGTCCCGAGATTTGTCCCATGTTTGACTGATGTAGCCAATTGCCCGAAATCTCAAAAAGCATCTCAAGTCTTGCATCGACCCATTCCCTACGCCCACATACCACCGTAAAGCATCTGTAATGAAATTAGTATATACAAAATACATATGCCAATGATAATACATACCTAAGCCTGTCCGCTTGGCGGAGCTCCTGTCTCGCTCGCAATCTTCTGGACGTTTCTTAGGATCTGCTGAGTCGGCGCCTTCAAGTGTTTGAATTGCAAGTGTTATTCTACTTGCATCTGCTTCTTGAGTCGAAGCTGCTTGTGAAGGTCCTCGTTTTTCTTACGGAGGCCCTTGTCGTGTACCTCAGATCTCGCTGTGAGGTCTTCCTGCAACCCGGCAATCTCCTTGCTGACGTTCTCATCAGGCGGTGACTGATTATCAAGACGCTGTTGAATAATGTTAACGACATCATTGATATCCTTCAGAGCTTCACGGAACTCTTCTTGACTCTTTCCATTCGCAGCATTCCCTTCCAGAACTTGATCGTAGACGTCAGCAATAAGGCTATTTGTACGTCCGAATCTCCGCTTCATCTCGCCATGGAGCCATGCCAAATCGTCAGCAATGCCACTGGTACCACGACTTCGATCGTCGTCGCCATGATCGTCAGCGTCGTCAGGGTTGCTAATATGTTTGACCCCTTCTTGAATTTGTGACTCTGGCCCTGTAAGAGCCTGGTTGATCACTTCCTGTACATCTGAATTTATGACGTCTCTGACCCATTCGAACCAAGCGTCACTCCCCAAAATAGGCGTTCCGGCAGGTGAAAGATCATCATTGTCTGGGATAGGGACATCAGGAGCAGGGACGTCAGGGGTGGGATTGGGAGCGACAGTAGACATATGCACAGGGGGAGTAACGCTGAGCGAATGCAGTATGTGCATCTTCTTTTCGTCAAGACCCCGGACTGAATCTGGGGTTTCTTCTGACTCCGAATCTCTAGAGATATCGATTATCTCGCCAATGACGTTGTCTGTCTTTTGACGCTTTCGTTGCGTCGACCCCTTTGAGTGTGGTCGTTTCCCGGAATTGACATCACCGAACATTTCGGGCGGCCAGTCAGCGGGCGGCCAGTCAGGAAGCGCCTGGACCGCATCCGGACTGAACATTGAGAGAAGGCTATCATCTCCCTGTTCCTGATTTAGACTACTCGGGCCAGTTTCTCCCTGGACCGTCATTTGGGTGTCAGACATGCCTTGAGAGCCTGGGTGAGAGGAGCTAGCAGATTTGATGGATAGGAGTTGACGTCTGAGGGACGAGAGGTTTTGAGCTGCTGCCTGCATACGTTCTTCAGCATCAAGTTTCTGCACATCTGATGAAGAGGGACGTTGACGGTCGTCTACCGCCGCCTGCAAGGCCGCCTCCTCCTTTTTCATCTCCATCTCTATCATTTCCACCGTAGAGCCTTTTTTGGTATTTGCCAGGTGATTTGGTAAAGGGTGCTCCTTGGATGCTTCCTCCTCGAGATGTTCCCTCTCGCTTGAGGGCCCAGCCAATGCTGTATTATTGGGCCAACGGGCCACCCTTATGGAGGAAGGAGGGTTAGTTGTGCTAGGCACAGGAACACCTGATAAAATGTAGTGTCTGAAACAAAACAGATAATAGAACATATAACTAGTCTAAATATCTTATTTCGAAAGTAGTATATCGCGATATAACATGAGATAATGGTCCATCTGTTTCGAGATGTGGTTGAATGTCTGCCTATCGAACTTTCTTGCAATTCCGGCGGATTCTGCTTAATAAATATCTAATATCTTAGTGTCATCTCTCTTCTCTTCTTTCTGGATTTTCCTGGTGCGCGAATCATGTCTGGCTAACTGATTCGTCGTTATTCGTAGAGGGAGGAGGCTGAGACTCTTCTTATTGAGGTTCGAGGCTCAGTTACAGTTTCTACAGTTGCTGGTCCGCTTATTCTTCTACCCAGCTCTAGTAAAGGATGGGGACGCAACGAAAGCACAAGCAAGATAGGTATCTATGCAGATACATCTTTGTGGTATTTTCCAGAGCAACCTCAATACTCCTCCTGGCGAGTCGCCTACAATTTGGTGACGAGATGCTAAGTTGAGGTATTGTAAAGGAGGTAGAGGAAGTTGAAAAAAAGAAATCCGTCATCTATTAAGAGGAAAGAGTTAAGAAGCGGTTGGTTATTTGCATAAATATATCATCTTTTGGTTCCCAAAGAGGGTAGGGTCTTTGGTGACGACGGTTTGGAGAGTGGTCTCCCAAAGCCTGCGGATCAGGTCATCCTCCAAGGTGATTTCCCCATAGAATCACTCAAGGCAGACATTGTTTGTTGTTCCGCGTCAATAAAGATGTTTGTTGTTGGCACGGGCTGAGTAGGATGGCCCAGTTCTTCCATTACAAAGTTGCCATGAGATCTTATCTTAGCATCGCCTGTCCAGGAGGATTCTTGGGAAGAACTCCAAGCCTGATTTCAAGTGACATCAGGTATCCTTCAATCGAATTACTTTGAAATATTCTGCTGGTACGCACTGAAGATAGCTGCCTGAGCTCAACAATTTGTTCCTTCTAGGTGAATCCACCATTCTCATTTCACCGAAGAACTATAATTTATGTTGTCTGTCGATAGATGTGATATATATTTTCCCAGACACCCGCAGATGACAGGGCTGAAACGTCTGCGACGTCCAAACCCTAAGTTGCTGCAACCTATCGTAAGTCCCTGAGTTTGTGACACGACCGTTTGGGGCAAGACAGCTTGCCGTGTCAGAACCACTGTTAACTCTGCTGTTGTTCACCGCATATTTTGGCTGTTGTTTTGTCGACTAAACCATTCCATCTAAAAGATCGTTTTCAGTTGAGGCCGAGTTCTTTTGGTTGCTGTAATGTTGTCGCGAGTTGTGTTGAGATGTCTGGTTTCTGGCGCGACATACCTCCACGCAACACTCATGCTCAGTTTTCCTCGTGGCATCATCCGGCAAAGCGCCATGCAACTATGATTGCTCGCACTCGAGTTCTGTCATGTCTCCTATAAACGCCTTCTGGCATCCCTTGCAACTGGCCCTGTGTTCAGCATTTTCGGTTCGACTATACTGATAAGGGTATGGAATACAAGCTCCATATCAGCAGTCAAGGCGTCGACATAGTCGTGGGACGAGTAGACCACTTTGTGACAACCCTTCAACAACCTTTCTTGTCATGGGCGCAAATGTGATGAAGAACTGAGATCCCTTGTTAGGGCCCGCGTTGGCCATGCTCAGGCAGGGCTGTGTTGACCCCTTGCATCCCTCTGAAGATCTGTGAAGGGGCAAAAGACCGCTCGATTAGACTTGCGTAGTTACTCCGCTATGATAATCTTTATTCGCCGGAGGAAGTACTGAGGTCATATATTATGAACCTTGTTGGCGGCTGTCATTGTCCTCCATTTTGCTGGATCGTTTAATATATAATGATTCGCTGTCGAAGGGAATTTGGATGATAAATTTTCCATGATTGAGCTACGTTAGACTTCGTCCGCTTCTTCTTCTTCTTCTTCTTCTTCAATGTCCACCTCTCCGGCTTTCAGTGAGCCTCAACACCAGGTTTTTCCATTTGAGAGTCACGGGCACGACGACTTCCTCGAGGAAAATGTAATGATGGAACATGGGAAGGTTGGTGAAGAAAGGGACATTGGCTTCTCTTCAGTCGAGTTGTCAGGCTGGTCCTCTCTGATGTCGGCGACTATCACGGGTTAGCGGGTATTATAGAAGGGGTAAGTTTAAGACTAACATTTTCCTTAGGGTGAGAATTGCAGTAGGAAGATTTCGTAGCTCTCCTCGAACAGCAGAGCATATCTACTCCTGAGTTTGGCAGGCTCTTTCATGTTTATATAAGGTCCTTTGACATTGGGTCAATGTTGATCATATAATTCTTCCATAAATGACTTCTTAAACTGGGTTGAGTTTAAGAAATCCAGGGTCTTTATTGCTTGGTAAGTCAAGTAATGTAGTTAGTTATCCTTGGTAATGAGAAATGCCATAGGAGTCTCATTGAGTCGATAAGATCAGTGTTGATAGGCCTATCATAGACATAAAGTTACTAAAAGAGGCGATCTTTCTTTAACGCCAGGCCATCTCTGTCTATAAGAATATGAGACTTGGGTGAGGCGTTTGCCAAACGTCTCACCCATCTATGCTTCATTCAGGAACATATCTGAGAAGGCTTTTAGTATTTGGTGGCGAGACTCTATCATAGACAGCAAATCATCTTTCGTCACAACCGGCGCACTTAAATACCACATTGGATGGCCTGAGGCCACAGAATGGTGCCGAAATGCATCCTGGACCACATATCTTGGCCCAGAATTACTTGCACGTCTATTGCGTGTTTTTTTTTTTTTTTGAAATCCATGACCCTCTCACAAAGACGGTCTCTTTCGGTAACGAGCGTTGGAAATTGCTACAATGTAACCCTCCTTTGCAATGCCAAGCTGCATGGCTTCCTCCACGGTTAGTGATAGACAAAAGGCTCGTTCTTGAAGACCGACTCTATTTAGTGTCTTTAATAGTATAGGGAGACAGAAACCAGTTTCTCTTGGTCTGGATGGCGTATTCTGTCAGTTCGGTCTGTCTGGTCAACGAAGTTCGTTTATTTGGAAAAGTCAATCCGGTTAAAAATCTACGGATGGCAATACGTACTTACAAGTTAATGTTGATGTGCCATCGAGACTTTGGTGCCATTGGGAGTGTTTGTTACAAAGTCGTAGAGTAAATGTGCAATGTGCGGGCGTGGAATGATGTGATGGGAAAGAAAATGAGAAAGTATGGCGAAGACCAAGTCAGTATATATATTAGATGCTAAGCCCAACTTCTTCTTCAAGTTGATAGGGAAGAAAAACACGAGGGAAGCTGGGGAAGACATGGGGTTTATATAGGAAAGTCCTAGCACCAGAACTTCAAGTATAGGCACAGGTTCCTTCAGGGTTGTACCGTCGTCATGATCCAGCTAAAAAAAAACATTCCTGATATGGACCTACAAGACAGTGTGATCGCAGATAGGTGATAAAACCGCTATAATCCAACATACAAACAAGCCATGTGTAATAGGGCCTGCTTCTTCACCTACAAACAAACTCTCTTGGAGCTGAGGATTGACTTGTAACTCAAGTTCCTATACCGTTTGTCAGTGTTGTGACTCAGTACAGGGTACAACTTTACATGTCCGAGGCAAACATCGTAACACAAATTGTTAGGCGCAATTGTCCCCTATATCTGATTAGAACAGTTGTAACAAATATGTCTTGTTTATTCTTGAGAGTTATTTGTGGTTTCTATAGTATTCCGTGGAGTTGTTGATGCCAAACATTGATCTGCTTGCTATAGCGCCCCCATGGCTAGCACTAAAGAACAATCGAATCACTCAAATCAAGTGCCATGTTTCGAAAATAGGGTTCGATGCCGGAGTCTGATAGGTTAACCAATCCCACAACAAACAACGCATACCACAGAGGTCGGTAGCTATTGTCTGTTCAGTTACTGAGCTTGCAAGTACGTCTAGAATCCTCACGTAGAGCAATGTTCAATACATTAGGAAGACATTATCGAAAAGCCGGAACCTAAAATCCCGAAGCACAAAGAGACATTGCGTGCAAAAACTTCAAAAAAGTATATCTTCACCTATATGAAGCGCAAAAGAAAGGTCTCGGAGGGAGTCGAACCCTCGCTGGCGGAATGATCTTTTTATGAATCAGAATCCGCAGTCATAACCGTTAGACCACGAAACCATGAATTAGCCAATTTGAAGCGAGAGAGACGCCTCGTTGTGGGCTGGTTGCTTTTCCTTGACATTGCCATTCATATAAATGGAAAACTTGCGATGTGGGCGCTAGTCCCACATGCGGGCCCAGCCGTCGGCTTGGCCAATCAAAAAAAGACAATGCCATGTGGGGATCCACCTCGCAAATCCAACGACACTTCTCACTCCTGCCCCATCTTGAAAGTTTGTGCTGTAGCCTGTTTGGCTAAAGAGGCGGAATCTGTTTGGGCATGGGTTGGAAATGGTATGGAAATCATGGTCTATTTAGTTTTATGTGTATTTACGTCCAGTATGGTTCTTGCTACCAATAAGCCAGACTCCAACAAATAGAGAAATACAATTATACAAATCTTTTGTGCATCGCGATCGTTCTGTCACAGTGATTGCAGGCAAAAGATCTTAATTGTCTCTTTCCTGCTAGATCCCCAGGCAGATTGCAATACAATAAGCGCACCAAGAAAACTCATGGACTAATAATATCGAGGTAAATGTAGGTAAGATTTAGATAATCCTCATATCATATGGTATAAAGTGTGCCGGTTATTTTCTCACCTAGGTAGGTACCTGATCCTGAAGATTGTTGATGCAGGGTAAGCAGCTTCTGATCGGTACTTCGAGTTTCTTCTTTCCACTGCCGCTAACTCCACTTGGTCTCAACACCATCATTGGACAACCCTCAACTCCATGTCCAGCCAACCCAAACAAAGCGACGATTCAACTTTCTACAAATATTTCCTTCGGTATATTCTCATCTTTCTAGCTCCGTTGGTATTTCTCTTTATCTTCAAAACATTCTCCACTAAAGCCAAATCGGAGACTGCACCCGTAGTCAAGATGTCTGGAAGACTCGCCCCTCTCGTTTTCCCAGCTGCTTCCCGCCACACAGCTACTGTCATCTTCGTCCACGGCTTGGGTGACACAGGCCATGGTTGGGCTAGTGCTGTTGAGAACTGGCGTCGACGAGAAAAGCTGAGTGAGGTCAAGTTCATTCTGCCTCATGCTCCTGAGATCCCCATCAGCGTCGTGAGTTAGCCTCAAGATGCTGGCGCGGGAATGGACTAACACGAATAGAACATGGGAATGAGAATGCCTGGGTGGTTTGACGTCGTAAGTATCTCTCAGATCCTGATTGATTATCCTAACACGAAGTAGAAACAACTTGGTGGAGATGTCGACAGCCTGGTCCGTAACGAGGACACAGATGGCATCAAGCGCAGCCAACAGTACTTCCACGATCTTATTCAAGAAGAGATCAACTCCGGCATCCCCGCTGAGCGTATTGTTCTTGGAGGTTTCTCTCAGGGTGGTGCCATGTCCCTCCTTGCTGGCCTCACCTGCACAAGCAAGCTGGGCGGCATTGTCGGCCTTTCATCCTGGCTGCTCCTCTCCAAGACCTTTGCCGATATGGTAAAGCCCACCGATGCCAACCGCCAGACCCCAGTTGTGATGTTTCATGGCGATGCGGACCCTATTGTTCCTTTCCAGCGTGGAAAGCTGAGCGCTGATATGCTCAAGGAGATTGGCTACGATGTGTCATTCACAACCTACTCGTAAGTAATTAGCATCGTTTTGTGGGTTCAAAGCTAAATCTATATAGTGGTATGGGACACTCTGCTTGTCTCGAAGAGCTCGATGAGGTTGAGGCATTCCTGAAGAAGCAACTGCCTCCTAAGAACTAAAACCTTGGAATTCAGCTCAGATAGGATAGGCGTAAAATATTGGAAGATATATAGAGAGGATAGAAGAAAATAGATACTCTATCAATAACTATGGGTTTCTGAGACGCTATATCACATTATACCACCACGAGCTGAAAAAAGACCAATCATGTCAACTTCATACGCCGCGTGCTCCATTTTGTATATTACTCATGGCAACCTCGTGATGTTGAAAGACCCCCAAGTTCTCCGTTTGGATGCCCGCCAAATGACGTGCCTCCACTACAGGGCCTCAGAACGCCTACCGCATTGCATGATAAGGCCGGGGCCACTAAGTGCCCTAACGCCTAGCGTACGCGAACTTTCTATCGGTGGGGATGATTTCGAAACAGACCCTTGCAACCTTGATCTGGACCACTTCTTTCTCCAACATTCGCCAACCGAAGCCTTGGTGGAATCGACAACCTTGACCGTCACTCGGCATTCCCAAATTGACGTATCGACTTCATAGCTGTGGAAGTCCACGGTGATATCTGAAGTTGTGTCGTCTGAGTGCCTTGGATAATTAGTCACACAAGCCGCGTAACCCCGATGATCGCCCGCTCAAAGTAAATAAACATACAAACATGGCCTCCGAAACAGAAACATCGCGTCCAGTGTCGCCGACACCCTCACAACTACCGCCCGTTCCAAGTTCGCCGGTCTATTCACTTGCATCGACTGCGAATCCATTATCTCAGTTTAATCTACCGCTCCCGCCACCTCCGCGATCACATGCTGTCCTTACGAAAGCCGATCTTGAGCTGTCCCAGCAAGCTTACTCCGATCTTGTCTCTTCCGCCAAGGGATATCGACTCGCCCTTGCCGCATTATCAACCGCCGCCTCGACGTTTGGATCAGCGCTTGAAGCATGCGCCAGACTTAAAGAGGCCCGCGCCGAGCCCATCGGCCCCTCCGGAACAAATATGACAGCGAGTTTTACGACTAAGGGTTCTTGCACAGCTGATACTCTCATGTCTGCTTCCGGAGTGCACTATCTTGTGGCGAACCACCAGCAGATTCTTTCCGAGACAGTATATCGATCCTTTGAAGTGCCGCTTCTCCATGACCTGGACAAGTGGCAGACCGTTATTGACGATGAAGAAGAGACATACAAACAAAAGATCAAAGCACAGAGCAAGGAGATCAAGCGGCTAGAAAAAGAGGGCATCAAGTTACACAAGCAGCGGAGACGAGACGTTGGAAAATTTAGGGCACACTTGGTTGATTTGACTACGAAATTGGACGGTTTAACGACGTTGCACGCCGATCATGCCCGGACATTGTTGAGGGAGAGCCAGGAAACGAGTGGAAGGATTGTCGACGCAAGTTGCAGCCTTGTACGTGCAGAGGTAGACATTTTCGAAGGTCTAGCACGGAAAGGCTGGAGTGGAGGCGGTCTAGATGACCTGCTCGAGAAGGGTCAGGATCTATTCGCAACGGAGGAAGATGGCGCAAATCTTGGTAGTGGCAGTAGCGGCGACACACCAAAGCTCTTCTCTATTCTCCCTCCCAAGAGCATACTCGCCGATACAGGATCAGAACTATCAAGGAGCCACGCTAGAGGCGATAGTCTTCTCATGGATGCTGAAAGATATCAGTCTCTGGCAGCACTGGCTTCAGACTCTAGACCCAGCGGTGGGGTTGGGAATGACAGCGATAGTGTCTTCTCGACAGACTTCAACAAACCTCGCAACGCAAGGCCGTTCTCACCACAGCCTATCCGTCGTATTCCAACAGATGTGACATATGATTCGCTAGGTGGCAGGGTAGAAGGGCTAGAGAACGGCGAAGAGGATTTGTCGAAGTCCGAGCTACTCATGCCTGTTGTGGAAGCAGAGGCAGGTGCGGAAGAGCAGCAGAATGGTGACGGTCAGCATGAAACTGAACAAGTTCAAGAGGAGGAGGAGGAAGAAGAAGAGGAGGAAACAAGAGGTCGGTCAGGATCGCCAAGTTCGGTAAGAAAAAGGCCAAAGTCACCAGGACTCATCACAGACGCGAGTTCTGCGGCTGCATGGAGTGGCGATGAAGGGAAAATTCCAGGTTGATGCACTGTTACGACTTCTACTTATTTTGGGGTTCATCTACGGGCGTTTATATAGGCATTTCGAAAGACATTCTCTTCACGGAGAGGCGGCAATTGGTTTGCAAGAGTAGTTTTCTCTTGTTTGATAGTATACAGAACATTATACGGATTTTCCACCCTCCATCTATCAAGTATGCGACTAAATCAGACACTGTCCCAATTCCATTAACACGCCTGA
This sequence comes from Fusarium concolor, assembly GCA_013184415.1. NCBI lineage: Eukaryota > Fungi > Ascomycota > Sordariomycetes > Hypocreales > Nectriaceae > Fusarium > Fusarium concolor. The sequence continues at coordinate 61,604 of JABCJY010000207.1, read as the reverse complement.
CGCCATGATCGTTATTACGCCGTGGTCAATGATCAAATTCTTCGTCTCTCGTACATTCTATCACGGCTGCTCACTGATTTCTTAGCTGGCTTCCAACGCCGACTGAACGTCCTCTAGTCGTCTTTGTCGGCGTTGAGAACATCGCCGCTGAACAGTCCAAAAGTAGCATCGAGCCACCAGATGAGCTTCCAGTACAGGCTTGCCTTGCTCCAGTCAAACTCGCCAGTTTCGGTTCGTGGTACCTCGTTACCGATCATGCTGCCACCGAACCACTTCACAAAAGGGATGGCGTTAATAACCCGTTGCATCATGGTCTGCTGAGGTAGGAGAGCCTGCTCGGCAGGAAGAATGGTAGCACGGCGAGCCGTAGGGATGCGGCGACAGAAAACGCTGTCTTCGTCACGAATCTCCATAGGCTCGATGCTTGATGTGGTGGCCTGAGGAATAGGGAAAGGCTCCGTGATTGTAGCGGTTGAGGCATGAGAGTTGCTAATAGTTCCAGTGTCCACGGTGAAGCTGGATGTCTGCGAATGAGGCGGGGAGAGATCGAGGAGACGGCTGTTAAATGATGTAGGCCCGCTGAAGCTCTTGCGCCCATTTGTATGAACAGCAGCAGGCATGCTCTGCGATCGTGAGTGATCGGGAATAATCTCGATATCGGGGCAGGCCTCGTCCTTGGCGGGAGGAACATTTCGGTATGGCTCAGCGTAGACAAGATGGCCCAATATCCTTTGAGGGCTGGCAAAGGTCGCAGCTTCGGCAGCTTCCCGACTTTCGAAAGTGACCTTTACCCAGTGCTCTCCACCATCGGCGCGATTCACTAAAGCTCGCTCATCTGCTGTGAGGTTGCGACGTCGCGTAAAAGCAGGGTCGCGTAGCTCAGATTTGTATCGGCGTTGACTGGCAGGGGGTTCGCGAGGGTAATCCTCGAGGATCGTACCAGCAAGGGATTCATAGTGGGAGATAGCAGCATACTGCTGTGTCGACGATCGATAACCGCGTAGGATAAGCTCGACGGGGTGGGAAGTGACAGCTCGCGGGATAGGAGCCTCTTCCTGCATCATACCACTGCTCTTTCGCTGGACAGTCTGAGTAGGGGCTGCCGCCGCTTGGTTTGATACCCAGTCGCCAAAGAGCTTGTCTGCGGCAGCTAGAGTGGGATTTTCGCGACTGCGCGCGGGTGTTCCGGTACGCGATCGTGAGCGGCGAGTAGATTTACCGAACGAGCCAGACTCGGCGATGCTGCGTCGTGATCGTGTGCTCCCTTGAGGAGCATCTTGTCTAATTGCGCGTTGCGTTAGCATTGGATCTTGATAAATGAGTGAGGAAGCGTACTGGTTGAAGTACATGGCGTATGGTCGCTTGACACCATCATCACCCACGTAACATTCGTCGTCAGGGACGTTATGAAGAATGAGAGGAGCCATGATGAAGGACGATGTGGAGAACCAAGCGGACGGGCGTGGAAGGGCGTGCCGAATCGATAGACCGTACGAGGCGTGAGAAGTGCGTGCCCGAGATGGTAATATTTGCCGGCCACAAAGGAGTCGAGGTTAATGATGGTTGGGTTGGGTGGACGAGCCGCTTGTTCACATGCCCAGCAGCAAAGCAGTTTCTGATGGAACCTGACTTCCAATTTTTGGCGGGCTAATCTGGCAGTTGCACAGGCAACCGACCACTGAAGAGAGCTGCTTTAGTGCATTGTGGGTCAAGTTAATCCGTTCCGTTTGAAGCTTGAGCTCCAAAGGTCCAACAACGTCGATTTATGCAGGCTCTTCTTTGATGTATGTTTTATGATTTACCAATATTTGCTACAGATCTTTTTTGATGGTGTTACTAACGTTGACATGTCGCCAATTCATAGAACTGATGATTGGCTTAACATCAAGGTTGGACCTTTCACTTATGCCTGTCAACCAGCCTTTTACACAAATAGCTCCACGCTTTATTTCATAAATAAAAGCACAAACTTCATAGCATAAAATCTATAACCATGTCTCAGATCTCTCCACATTCGGCAACCTCGACAAGATATCCGATATTATCATGATGAGCTGATTCAGCATCAAATTCATCCCACTTCAGCTGGGCGAGACGCCGAGATCCACATATGGATCTACTAGGGACGGCCTTTCCCGGAATGGATATTCGGATATATAAGGTACTTACAACATCTAAAAGAAGGACTACCCGTCTTAAACAACCCTGGGGCGATCAATAGTTCAAGAGTTATTTCCCAGAAGAGTTCATTGTTCAACATGGCTCAGTTCCTATCATTCCGAGCATTAATCGGTTTCGTTTCTGTTGCTGTGGCCATGGTTGCTTTATTCGGTGCTTCACCACTTAAAGCATTCTCATCAACGCTGCATAGAGCAGGTCTCGATTGGTACAATTCCCAGAAGAACGCAACAACTCCATTGAAGGCCACATCGGAAACAAAGACGCCTGTATACTTCTTCAGCCATGGTGGTGTACGTCTCACCAGTCGAAGCTCAAACATAGCTGCTAACAGAGTTAAAGCCTGATGTCCAATACAACACGAAGCATCCTGTGTACTCAGTTCTTCAACAAATTGGCAAAGAGATCACACATCAGGTTAAACCAAAAGCTGTAGTAGTCTTTTCAGCTCATTGGATGGGAGAGGAGAGCACCATTCATATTAATAATGCCGTCGATACTGACCTCATCTACGAGTGCGTCATACCTTAACCTCCTGTAAAGTCTACACTAACGCTTGATCAGTTTCTATGGCTTCCCTGATCACTTTTACAGAGCCGAATACCCAAACAAGGGAAGCCCTGAGCTTGCGAGCAAGATCATGGTAATGCTCTCAGAAGCTGGCATTCAATCTTATGGAATGAAGCGAGGCCTTGATCACGGTGTGTTCTCGGGCTTCCATGTTGGTACGTTTACATGAACATAGCTGCATGAGAGGCCCTAACATCTCACAGCTTTCAATCCGGAAACGAATCCTCTAAATGTCCCGTTGGTTCAAGTCTCCCTCTTCAAGAATGAAGACCCCCATGCTCACTACGCCCTCGGCCGTGCCATTTCTGCACTTCGAGACGAAGGAATCGTCATCATCGGCGCTGGTATGTCAGTACACAACCTACGTGACATGCATCATGTGTTCGAGGGTAACACGCAACCCCTCCCTTATGTTGTGAGCTTCGACAACGCTCTGAAGGAGGCCGTGGAGGCCGACCCTGCTGTCCGAGAGGATAAGATGGCTGCCGTATGTAAGCGAGGAGATGCAAAGCAAGCACACCCGTTCATGGATCATCTCATGCCGGTCTTCATCGCTGCCGGTGCTGCCGGTGAGGACACAGGAAAGCAGACATGGACGTTACATGAAGGGAACTTTGGGTGGTCACAGTTTCGGTTTGGCGATGTTCCTTCGTCCTAGTGCGCGGTGAGTTCTGAGTCGTGTCAGGAAAAGTGCAACAGCCAGAATAATGAGGCCAGTTTCGAGAACACCACAGTTCGGATAGAGTATAGTAGCATTACTGTCAAAATAATGAACGCCAAATTTCGGTCGATGGGAGACGGCTAATTTATACCCGAAGCAAATATCAGGTTATACAGCATCCTCTCATCCAGTTAAAACAGTTGCGCCCTGCGAGGCCATCCTCACACAGCCACGTCACATTTCTATCCACACCGCTCAGCAACTCCTTCTCTTTCATTGGTGTTCTAACCGGCTCTAACTAGGTTTATGCTCGCTTCCATGAACTGGGGTTGACTCCTAAGTGTGCCCTATTTTAAGCCCAAAGTCTACTTCATTGATATGCCCGCGCCTTTCACTAGGTCGCCTTTGTTATAAAACTCCACGCCTGGCAGCATCTCGCTCGCAACCCATCGAGCTGTTTGTGTGTGAAGACTACCGTAACCAAAAGGCTCATGGGTCTTTTCCTTTCTCATCCTACCATTGCCAATGTCCAGATTTCCCATGGCATCTATCAGCATGTCGGTTGACGACTCGTCTGGGGCATCTCCTCGAGGGAACGAAGAATATCCATCACAGAGGGCTTGAAATATGACCACCTGATCTTGAAGATGAACGTCAACCTGGCCACCAACAGCAACCTCTTCATACAAACCTCGGCACAGTTTTCTTGACACCTGACCTGTAAAGACATCCCTGTTCTTGGTCTTCTTCGGTATCGATCCAAGCCAGTCATGTCCCCAGCGGATTCCAGAGGCGGAACGGGCTACAAGTAGTATGTACCACCGTGAATCCAGGTTCGCGTCTTCGACAAGTTTGAAATGGATATCTGCTCCAGGAAATAGGTCCCCCAAGTCCCTTGTCAATGATGCCTGGAGTCTCTCATGTGCACTGCCAGGCACCACCATGCTGACGTCGACAGACTTCACCTCAAAGGAATCGGGATATTTTTGTTGCTCTGGGGCCTTGTATCGCAGACTCTGGCCAATCTTCAAAGGTTGAAATTTAAGACATATTTGCCCTCTGGACTGGGGTCCTAAGCTCCATCCACGTCGATCCAATGATCTTTCAACCTGAATACCGAAGCGATCTTCTAGGGTTGGCAAGAGGACTTGATCCAGGTACTCAAAACTTAACGAAAAAGAGACATTGGACCCGCCAGAGATTTGAAGTTCCACTGGTTCCTCAGAGTCATTGCCAGCAAAGACCAGAAATGGGAGGATTGCTTGCAATATGAGGAGGGAGCTGGCAGAACCGGAGGCTGCAGATATCTTGATATTGCGTTGGTATAGTTCCGTGGGTCCTCGTCGTGGAGTAAAAGTGATGGTCTTGGAACCGACACTTAGGCCCTCTACATCAGCATCTGTTACCTCTGCGAGATACTGGATGCTTGTGACGTGTTGGCTCTTGAGACCTGAGGGTTATTAGCTGTGGTGTAGCGTTCTATGCCCAGTCAACATTCACCTCCGCGTTCTCGATTTCCTCTAACATTGGTGATGGTGACAGCCTGTCCCGTCAAGGCAGCGATGGCAATAGCAACTCTCACAACCTGTCCACCACCCTCTCCTGTTCTTCCGTCTAGTTCCACAGGCTTCATTTTATTGCCTCTCTGTTGAAGTGGTGGGTGACCTGGTGGCAAGATAACTTGATAGGTCGGAGTTTTGTTGTGGGAGGTCGGATCAGACAGCAGATTGAAAACTTCGATCTTGTACCACAATGCAAAAGGCGTGAATGACTGTTAAAGCGTATTTGCTAATCGCTTACCTATATATTGGTGTCGAAAGCATTCGCCGTGCAGCTGCAACTCAATCTGATGACTCACCCCGAAGGAGCTAATATGATCGATTGTGGCTAGGCAACGAAACTCTTCCAGAGTTCAGCTTTAGGAAAGGATATCAAATACCTTATGCAGGAAAACTCCATCCTCGAGTATACCTGCCAAAAGGAACAACCAGCTGACAGGATGACTGAGACGTTTCTGGAGCAGGTGCGAACTAAGCAGCTGAGCCCCCGGCGACTCCGACACGAGTTCCGGCGCTTTTTCGTACTCAAAAATACGAATTTATGGGACAGCTATATAAAAAGAGTCGAACCCCCGACATCGACAATTCCGAAATGTGTGTATGGATGTTTGCTGCAGCAAACGTAAGCGGAGGTCGAAGAATTGCGAGTGCCGGGCATCTGGTGATCCCGGCGGAATGGGTGGGGCCGCCGGGCCGGTGTTTTCAGGCGATGATAACCCACGATAACCCCGGCCGCAACTCTAAAGCGAGGTGGCTTTATTAAATACGCCATTGATTTCTTTTCTCATTTCTCTTGTTTCGTCTCTTTCCGCACGCTCTCAAGAACCACCCTCCTTTCTCTCCTTTCCTCAAACTTGTCTCGTCTTTTCAGCTGCTCAACTGCTTAAACACCAAGGCTTCACTATGCCACTTACAAAACCTCGGTAACACCGAGGCAATGGCTCAGCCTCAGTTGAATGATCTTCCTCAACATATTACAACGATTGGCGATGATACATCCTTGCCACGCCTTAACTTTTACCAAGCACAGCTGGTGTGGACGGTGGTGGCGATCTTGGCCTATCACCTAAGCCAATTGCGAAGATCATGATACCTAACGGCAAGGGGGAAAATAGTCGCATTTAAACCCTTCTACACAGCCTTCAAGTTACGAATCGGTTGCGTAAACATTGAGAAGATGGCAAGCTTTGGAAGTCTAGAGCAGATTCTTTAAGGCAATTGAACAAAGGGCGAAGAGAAAGTGACATATCAATGCAGTTTGCCGTCGCCTGTTTCAAATATAGCACCAACCGAAAAAGAAAAAAAAAAAAGAAGTCTCCCTCTCTCGCTCAAACAATCTAGGAGCCTCCCATCCCAAGAGCAAACATACCAAGAAACTCCAAGGAAAGCAAACAAAAGCATACCTATCCCTCATTACAGTATCTTGAACCCATTGTCATTCATCGCCAGTACCAAAAACTTTTAGTGTTTTCTTTGCACTCCTTTTAGTTTTCATCTATCATTCAACCCGATGTCATCACGCCCACTTGCGCCTGTTATGGTCCCTTCCTGGTTATTCTCTCGTAACTGCCAGCAGTGTGAGGTGCCTGCCCTTCGGTCGACGTTTGCGTGCGGAAACTGGAAAGGCCTTTGATCAGCAGGAACGACAGGAAGAAGAAGAGGAAGATCAAACTCACATTCAACATTCTCCAAACCTCCAGCTTAATGTTTTCTCCCTGATAACTCACGTCACTTCAGCCACAAAATCAACAAAACTTGAACTACTTCTCCATTTCGGTGTCATCATCTGAGATGTCGAGCATCGAGTCAGCTTCATCTGTATGTGAAGACCCATTCCGATCCAAGCCACAAGAAATGATCCGAACCAAGGACTCATGCACGTCGCTGGTTCTTCCTGGCATGGCCCCTCTGGTTCCTTCAGAAACCCAATAAACCATTTCTTCTTGGTTGAGGTCTTCATCGCCGTCATCGAGGTTCATTGGTTCACAGCCTTCGTCTGGGCCAGGCTCTTCCCGATCTTGAGCACTTCCTTCGACACCCGAACCTTGAACAGCACTGTCTTCTCATTAGTACTATCGCCATTCCCAAGAAACGGCATTGTCTTACCTGACACGACTCCCCTGCATGGCAACACTAGAGACAGGGACCGCAAGCATAGAGTCGTTACTGTTCTGGTCATGGCTCGACTGGCTGACCCCGCAATGCTGATGAGGACCCTTCTGCGCCTGTCAGCATGATATTTTCTATTTAGCAAGTTGCTATGGCCTGCAACCTACCCAAATCCCTGGGCTTTTATCCTCGCTCGTCGCCATGGCGTTGGAGAGGTAGAAAGATGGCGGCTGATGGCTAGCCTCTTGTGTGCCTGACGGAGCGGGAAGGATGACCTCGTCCCAGGAGGTAATGCTACCTTCTTTGGAGTCGGCTCCATCATTCTGGCAATCAGGCGCTGTGTCCTCTGGGGCAGGTCGATAGGGGCGCCTGCAGTTGGTACAGATCCATCCGGTCTGCCCTCTCGCACAATGATAAAAGCAAAACGTGCACGTTGGAGCCGCGTGCGTCCAACGAGGGTCGGTATCGGGATTCATGGCGAAGGATGTGCAAAGTTGCTGGTAGACTCGGATACTGCGGCTGTTGCGGATCTTCTCCTTACGTTTGATGCTGGCAGCTCTACTGAAGCTTGGATGATGGCAGGCGAGACAGAGGCTGTTTAGGAGATGCTTCTCGGCGGGGTTCGGTGATGGCCACGGCAACGGCGATGTCCTCTTTTACTGAAAAGGAATACGGAATGCCCCGTCCAGGAGATCTCTACCGTCAGAACGACCGTATTGTTGTCGGAGGAGATAAGAAGGGGCTGGCTACAGTAGTGATAGCACGCTACTCAACCTAGGACCGGTTTCTCTTGGTGCAACTCCTAGCCCACGTGCCAAGCTGCTTATTAGAATCAAGAAAGGAATACCAGATGAAGCCTGACGATACCAACCCGATGGTCAAAAGATGATGGGCTGCTCAAGTCGATGATGGTTCAGATATCTATGTATGTGGTTTGAAAGAGGAGAGGTGGACGAAGACAAATATGTTGAATGACCAGTAAGCTCTCGACAAGGATGTTTTCTAGCTACTGTACATGTGCTGGCAGCGAGCTGGACGGGCACCGATCATTCCGGACGACCTCAAACTTTCGTTGGAGGATATATGAGACCAGTGGAGCATCAACAGAAGCAATGGACTCGCAAGAAAAGAAAAAGGAGAATGTTCGTTGGTCGGTTGGGAGCGAGCAAGTCGTCGATTCCGAAACTATCAAAGTCCCAATGCTGTATCCAACCAGGAGACGCCTCAAGTTCCTTAGCACATTGGCACAGCCTAGCCCGCAAGGCAGCCTCGGAGGGAGCCATGAACCGATTGGAAAGTTGGCAGATGAGATTCCACAGTTGAGGATGATTATGGATGAGACGGGGAGCATGTCATCACCCAAAAAGAACACTCCAGACTGTCTTCGGCCCTTGAGACGAAACGAAACAAAGCGAAACAACGAAAGAGGATACGGAAGTCATACCTACTGACGTGGAAGCGAGAGTAGCCAATGCCATTGTATCGAACTAAATTCGTCAATACTCGACACCTGGGAATTGACCAGTGCGATGGCTGCAAAAGACTCCCAGATCTCAAGAAAGAAGCAAGAGTTTCAGGTGACTGAACCGCAGCAGCGGATATGTGCGACTACTTAACTTCTTCCCCCTTCAAGCCACTCACTTGGTCTGCAGGCCATAGCCGCCAGGAATGCAGATCTAAGTTCGTGTTTACGGATACAGCACCCACAATAATGGTGCGAGACAGGCCCTCCATATTTTATGTATTGGAGGTTGGCTATCACCACCATTCCTCAGCCGGATTTCAGGTGTGTTGGTGGCTGAGAAGTCCCCATAGCCCATTCGGCCACCGTCCCAGCAGGCTGTCGCTTTTGTCACACGCGCACATTTGATCTACCAAGTGGCACTGCAGACTATCAAGACATTATTCTCACAAAAAAAGGACTATCTGGGAGCAGTTGCGGCTTGGAGGTCTTAATACGAGGCTTTCCGAAGTCAGCAAGAAGAAAGTCAATCGACCATCTACTTATCGCATCCAGCATTGATCTAGCAGGGATTGTAACCAACATGCTATCCGATGGATGAATGCGCGAGATGATGCCAGCTGGGGGCAGGCCTTGTAGCAGAAGAACCAACGGCGGCTGTTAAGTTAAGTCAAACCAACAACCGGTATGATCGACGATTATCGCGGCAGATGCATCTCTATTGTTCATCACATACGGATTGAGACAGATGCAGCGAAACAGCGTCTCAATCTTCCCTAGCTGGATTAAGTGATTCACTAGCTTCCGCTGATGGCGTATAACATGATGATAGAATTGGAAATCACTTGTTCGCAACTGGGCAGGTTTTAAGTGCGAACCAGCCAAAATGCGTGGTGTATGCACCAGTCCCCGATGCGCCGCACTATTGCTTTGCTGCATTCACCACACCCTTTTGAGATGTTGAATGGTGGGATACAGATGCTAACCACCCAGCCAACTATTGTTCATTGTTCCCAGAACAACGACGAATGATCAAGATCAATTATATTGATGAAAAGAATATCTCAAAGCCTACAAAACCACATTGGTCCCCTTACAAAAAAAAAAAAAGAGGGAAGGGAGACCATTTTGCACCCAAATTAACCATGACAGCCAATGCACCTGCCAGTCAAACACCAAAATACAGAGAGAGCAAAGAGGCTAAATAACCTGATGAAAAGACACAAATCCGATAAAAATAATCTGCCTGGTTCAGAAATCGATGAGAAACACCATCAAATACTGACATGAACTCCAAGCGCCAAACTCTGTCAACTTCGAAGGGTGACTCAACGTTGGGTACGTGACGAGCTACCGCTCTGACTGTTGTAGTCAACGGCGCTGGGATAACCATAATAGTTCCAATTGCCATGTTGGGTGCCATTTGAAGGTACTGAACCACGGTGGGCATTTTGCGTCGGAGTATCGGTACTGGCAGCTCCAGAGAACTGGCTGTTAAAGCGCGAAATTGTGTTAGTACCACGTCTGATCCCATTCTGCTCGGCTTCATCAGAAGATGACCTTTGACCATCTCGCCGTTGGTCATAGGCGAAACAAGCCGTCCTTTGCTGAGGGTCAACAGGCGAGTGCTGGACCCCAGGGAAATTTACCCGGTACTGTGCGCCAGAGGCATCATCATAGCTATGGGTATCACGACTATGTGGAACTGATTAGCAAAGGCCTCCATGCCCCAAAAATCCCAGCGTCACATACCTCCCCTGATGAGCAGGATGAGTGGATGGGGCATAGGCATGAGCTGGCGTGTCTTGGTTTGTCGTTGGTTGTCGATACTGCTGGGTTTGATATGCTCGGCCAGCTGGCGTGGGCTGTTGTTGCATCTGGGAGAAACCTTGATACAGCGTGGTGTTCTGAGATGCAACGACTTGGTGCCGTCCTTGTAGTGCTTCTGTTGCGTCTCGCAGGGCCGTGTTCGTCGTCGGGCGAGAGAACCCATTCGTACCTCTCGCATAAAGATCTCTTGAAGAGTCCATGGTTGCCCGATGATGGTCTTCGGGAGGTAGAGTCGATTGGTCGAGAAGGGATGAAGATGTTGAAGATAGGATGCAACGATGAGCTTTTGGGATGTGAAAGGGTTGATGTCAAACTTGATTGAGGAGGCATCAAACAATGGGCATGGACAGGGTATTAATGGGTTCGGGTCCTTGCTATATGGCAAAGTGTTTGTGGCGATACCAACCAAGCAAGGCTTATTGCGTGGCATAATTTCACGAAACCTTTCCTGAAGCCGGCTTCCAACACAATATCGCTGCTTTTCAAGGGTTCGGAGCTCGTCGGGCATTGATGCCATGTTGTACGTCGGACAGCATAGGGTCTTGAGAGCGTCATGGCTTAGCAACTGCTGCCTGGATTGTCAGAGCCCGCCACGCCAACACTGCCAGGGAAATCTAAGGGGGGCATTGTAAGGAAACACTCGGTATACATCGTCTCTCAAGCAACACAAACGACCGTCGTGACTTGGAAGAAGCGTGAGTCAAGTCGGAAAATGGGAGTAAATATGCCCGCCTCAGCATCTGGTTTGCTGGTATCGACGGGATCATCTGTCACGAGGCATAGACTTTGGCGGGATATTATCTTGGGCGGCAAAAGGCATTTTCGACGGACCCCCTGAGCTTACGGCATGGCCTTCATCATCATCGGGGTACAGTACTTACCATTAAATGGTCCGCTTGGTGCGCAAGGCAGCGAAATCTCGCGGCTGTGATTGCACGCCCCTTTACCATGACTGAGAGACGGCCAAGGATTCACCTTGCAAAGGCCCATCCAGAATCCATCGCATTATAACGTTACAAGTGGTTTGGTTCGGTTGACGAAACGCAAGATTTGGGTTGAAAATCGTTGTCAGCTTGCGACAAGACAGGATTTCGGAGGCGACTCGTGGAGAATGATTCGTTGAATGAAAGACTTGTCCTTCTCACAAGAGATGATATCCAAAGCCGATATGAAACAAGAATCATATCAATGTGTTCATTTTCCATTCTTTAGGTTTACGGATGGTGAAGGAAGAGCTTGGAAAGAAATGCAGTTTCACAGCAAAGAAGAGTTGGGAAGATTAACGACGGCTGGTAGCGGCAATCACACACCAAGGAGCACTAAAGGTAGCCGCCCAGTCGATCCTTTTGCTGCTTGTGGGTAGCTCTGTTGTCTCATGTGGCCATTCAGTATGGAAACTGATCTGACAGCACATTCCATCACTGATTGACTGACCTCCAACCATCAACTACAAAGACGTTGAGACCCTTGTCATTCACCGATTATCACAATCATTGCTTTTTTGGCTGCGAGCCGAGTGCTACGGAATGAGGACACGCCGAGAGTGAACTTACAGTGAAGATGGATTCATCAAAAAGAATCTATCGGCAATCCCGATTATCCAAGAAGGTGCTGGGGAAAGCTGAGCTAGAGATGCGACGTTGGACTGGGATCGGCAAGCCTGTATGCGGCTGAATACAGTGGTGTTGCGTATGCTTGATTCCCAGGCTATTTGTTCAATCTACGCATTGTTTCAGGCTTGGGTTACCAATACAACATCTTACCATTTAACATTGCGGAGAGAGGAAGGGAATACACAAGACAAGTGCAAACTCACTGCCTACTCTTCCATGTTGCTAATACCCAAGCGTATTTGTGACATTCTAAGAATACTGTACAGAATGGTATGGTTACCCCGCCTGATCCTCTCCTTCACCATCGATGATGGTTTGCTTGGCCAGCTGAACAACCCTGGCAAACCCAACCTCCCTAGTCTTTCCTCCGAGAACTACTGCAAACTAAATCTAATATCACCGTACGCGCCGTTATCTAGTTGTTGATTGACAACACAGGATCAGCTATGCCATGTTTGGTCCATTGCATCCCAAATAGTGTAGTGCGCATGATGCGGATGCACAACCAATTGTGTTTGCTTCGACAAGAAGTGGCGTGATTTTCTGCTCATCGCATATCGCAAAACCTCTTCGAAGCCCAGGAACGAAATAAGGCTTTTGCCATTGGCTTCAAGCCACTGGTGACAGGGCATTTGGTTCTTTCTTTTCATACGCCAAGTTATCTCTTTGCCCAAACAGAAAAGAAGAAGAAAAAAAACTAAATACTTTCAAGCACACTGTAACGGCCTTGTTCTTAGCAATATGCCATAACAGTGTTAAACGGATCAGGCTCTGAGCTTACCAGACACACCCGTACCATCATATCTCAATGCAGGGATGTACAGTCATACCCCGGAATAGCCAGCAGATCTTCCTTGTTGAAGAACTCTTTTTGTTGTCCGCTCTTTTTGAGGAAGTGAGGCCTTGCCTTTCTTCTTGTTCTCTCCATCATCTCTGCTGTTGTCTTGGGCAGCCTGGGGACTCGATACACTCGGCGGGATAAATCCTTCCCAGGGGCGATCAGCGTTCCATAACCAGGCCCAAATCCTAGTTTCTTGAGTGTTATTCTCCGGAAATGTGGTCGATCTCTCGTTGAAATGGTTGGTGGTGGATGAGCTGGCTTGAGGATGGCCTACTGTCTCAGTGCTGCGAGTAGATGTATAACTGCCTAAGGCCGTACCGGATGGTTGACTTCTGTGATTTGAAGTTGCCAGATTCTTTTTATGGCTTCTGCGTCTAGTATTCCTAGAATTTGGGGACGCCATGATCTGGATATGGTTGAAGCGAAACAAGCACACGATGGTAACTACCTTCTTCATCCGCCATCGTCATCAAACTCTCTAAGCCTTTCTATACTCTCATCACAGCATGCGGCTCAAAATAAGACTCATCCCTTCAGAAAAATTAGGTACCTGCATTCATGCCCAAACTCTGGATGGTGACGATGAATGCATCTCACGACCATTACTGAGCGTGAGTACTGCCTCTTGAGGCTGGCTCTGCGCCTCAAGGCCGCAGTTTATTCTGTGCGACTATTGAAATTTAGGGGGTGTCATAGCCTATACTGCGCTATCGCGCTTAATTACAGCCACATTAGGGAGAGTCTCAGCCTCTCGCTGATACAGCTCAAAAGCAAAACGGTCATGTTCTTGGGGAAGCTGCTGCGCAAGAAAATCTTGGGTGCCCAACACATATCTACACAGCCGAATGTGGATTTCAAAATTCAAGCTTCATCTGGTTCGCTGTTCTTTTCAGTAGTGGATGGATGTCAACCTGGCAGAGGCGTCAGACATTGTCTTCGTCACTTCCACTTCAAGGATCATCGTCTTTCTCGTATCATCTCTTCTACCACGGCTTGCAACCTGGCATACTCGTTAACAGCCCTGCTCAAAATGATTGAACGGATGGCCGAAAGATGCCCACATTCATATCACAGGTAATGGCATCAAAGTGTATTCAAACTGGTTTCCATCGCGAGCGGCTAGAGACACTCACGCGCCTTGCTGTATTTTGAAGAGCATTGGATGCCGCCTGTATGAAAAGTGCTGCACATACACTCCTGGTCACCCTTTCTTCATTGGGTTCGCCTTTAGATACTCGACCGACAGCCCCGTGCTAAACTTGCAGAAACCTATCAAATAGCATTATGAGGCCTCACAGCTAACACAGCTAATTATCACTCATCATCGCCACAATTTTTCACCACGCCATGACAGGCCATTCCTTTTACACGCCCTCTTACATCTATGACCGAGTAATCAGCAGCGAAACCTGCCCAACAGTCTCTCAGAAGAGCATCGGATCACATGGCCCGATTTTCAATGTCCGGGAGTGAGGCGCGACAAAGGAAACGGCTAGCGGAAATCTTTCGGCCTTCGCCCAAGCCCCCTTTTAGCTCGGTATATGAAAATGGAACGGAAGTGTGTGTCCGCTAGGTACCGATACAAAACACTTGCTTCCCAAGGCAACCACTTCACCAAGCTTCTCACCAACAATAACTCGGTATTGTGCTCAGTCACCCGAAACTATCCGGGAACGGGCCTGGGGTTGGAGTCCCGAGATGAGTCATTCGCGATAACAATCCAATTCAAGCTAATGAGTTGGAATCCAGCTGCATCGACTCGAGTCGCAATCAAAGCCCAAAAGCCCAAAAGCTGAATACATTTGAGAGCATGCACAATTGACGCACGCATCGCTCAAGGTGTGGGTAGCTTTTGACGCATCTACCCGCGGTGCATATGGCACGCCTCATGCTGCGCCCTCACTTCACTGCAAACCCGACAGCTTAGCAATTGAAACAGGATTCACAGATGGTTTCGCATCAAATACACGAATTTATTCCAAACTGGGTTGAGCTTGCCCGTTAATTTACGACTCGCTATATTGATAGCTTGGGCGACTGGTCTCAAAATAACGCTGTCGCTAGGAAGTCTCCCTACCTCGGCTTTCAATCAACACATGGTCCAAAGTGTATCACCAGATATCCGGAAAGTTAAAATCAAACGAAATCGGTCTTCTCAAACCTTGAAATTGGACTGACGTCAAGTCGAAGGCACGATTGGTCGGCTAGCAGAGCCTCAAGTGGCTATCGTTTATCACCCGCATATCGCCATAGCACTGGTACACTAAAAGGATAAGTCTGGGGTTAAGAGTAAACGCACCACGTGGCAGATTGGCAGTAGTTTTACTACCGGCGTTGTCCAGGTCCGGGGTATCTGTCACTTGGTTGTGATACGTGATCGCTGGGCGTGTAACGGCCTAGGAACCGATCAGATGGACTGTGCTTGACGCAAAGGCCTCGTATAAGTCCAGTACACACGCTGACTGAATGATATAAACAACTGGCTAAAGTTTAACTTGGTATACAACGCACCATGGAACATATTGAGCCCAATTCGATATTGGGCCGCGATCAAAGTCCCAGTCCGATTGACTGTCACCAAAACCCCCAATGACTGGACCATGCAAATCGAGCTCTAAGCGACCGCACATACTGTCTTACAAAGCGTTTGGATGGTGACAGAACTCCCAAGACAATAGTGAGGGCATCCGCAAAGATGATTCGAGCGTTCGAGAACACTTAGGCGGACCTGGCTCGTCGTCAGCCTCACTTTCCAGCTTGCACATCCATGTCGACCTGTCAAATTTGGATCTTGACATCACAACCAATCAAGTCAAATGTGATGACACTGCGCCTTCTACATCTCACATGCTACCGGTGATATGCGGATTCGATTCGTGGTGTTGATATGTTGCACAAGCGCGAAAGGGTGTGTGGAAGTCAGGGGCCAGGTTTCATGTGGGAAGGGCTTGGTGATAGATGATGCTCGAAGTACACATTGCTTAACCTTGCAGAGAAGCTTACTGGCTGGGCGAATTAATGTTTTGATGCCTGACGGGCTTATATAGCTAGCTGCTCTGGCTAATGTTAGGGCTATGATCTGGGATGCATGTTCATTGCTGACATTGATCAAAAGCGGACGCTTCAGTTAAGAGTAAATTATAATATTATTCGCTCAAATGGCCGACTTCGTATTTATTGAAACTTATTTTCACAGTCCCAATTCAATTCTAACTTGTTTCGATATGGCGGTCTGCAAGATGTGCTGGACTGCATTAAAGCCTAAGGGAAGCTATTCGCTTGCCTAATGAGGCAAGTGACGACCGGACCTATGACCCACTTTTCCCGGCCTTAACCTTTAAGTCTTCGATGACAATTCTTCTCAGTTGGTATATTACACTTGCTACTTTACCATGTCGTGGCCTTTTATTGATTCAAAGGTTCTTCTTAACTAAGTTCTTTAGACAAGTAGAGACATAAGGGGGGTGAGTTCAACGGTCTGTCAATCATTGCCCAAAATCAATGATCCCTGACAGGCAACCATATGATCCTTTGAGGCCATCACCTCCTTACTTTTTGCTCTCGATCTAGCCACAACCTCTAATTACACACAATGAAGACGTCACATCACAAGGACCCAAAAGGAGAAGCAGAAGTTAGATCAATCGTCGTAATAAAATTTATACACAAGATATGCCACTGAAAAGCCAGGGCCAAATCTACAAACAGAAAGCCATCTGCAAAGATGCAGTTTCATCGCCCTCCACTAGGGAGAAGCGAATTCGTTTTTGCTGGCCAAGAAGGACATGTGCACGTCACGGACGTATCCACATGTTACTCACTGCCCTACTGCTCAGAACTCTTTCGAGTTCTTTACAGAGATCGGCGGGCAGCGCGGCGAGCACGGCGCTTGGAGGAGCAGCCGGTCTTGGGGGGAGTGACGGGGGCAGCGGGAGCCTCAGTAGGCTGAGAAGCACCCTCGGAAGGTCGGACAACGGTGGCGAGGGTAGAAGTAGGGGCGGGAGCCTGACCCTCGGAACCGGAGCCGGAGTTACCACCAGCGGGCTGGGTAGTGGCGGGAGCCTCAGCGGGAGCGGAGGTAGCAGGGGTCTCAGGGGCAGAGCCAGAGCCGGAGCCGGAGCCGGAAGAGGTACCCTTCCAGACGGCAGGACCGGGGATGGAGTAGGAGGTGTAAGAGCTGTAGAGGTTGAAGACAATGCCCTTGTCAGTGTAGGTGTAGCCCTTGTTGAAGTCGAACTTCTCATCAGGGACAGCGGTTCCAGAGCCAGTAACCTCGACCTGGGCGCAAGAGGGGTAGAACTGAGCACCGCGGGCGGGGTCAGAAGAGTAGGCGACGTTGGACTCGTGGTGAGCGATGATCTCCTGGCGGACAAGGTACTTGCCAGCCTTCAGTTCCTTGGGGAGAGTGAAGCTAGCCTTGCCTTTGTTGGCAATGAGCTTGCCAACGGCCCACTCCTTCCCATCGTAGCCGTCCTCGGCGATCTTGGTCCAGATAGCACCGGTGCCATCACCCTCAGTGTAGGGGGCAACGTAGGTGATGACGGGGCCCTGGTGAGAGGCATCAATAATGTCGTCCGAACGAGTGTTATGATACCATTCGAAGGTCATTTCAGAGCCTGCAGCAGCCTTAATGAACTTGGGAGCGGCCTTGCCACCGTTGACATTGCAGACGATATCGGGGCTGGTGAGGTCCTTGACGGGGGAGTTGCTGTCGGGGGATCGGATGTAGACGTTACGTCCATCACCCTGATCCTTTCCGTCAACCCAGAGGCCGTAAACCTGAGCGTGGGCAGAAACGGTGGTGGCCATGGCCAGAGCGGCGGCGGAAGCAGAGAAACGCATCTTGATAGATTTGGTGGTGTTGAGTTTTGTGGTGCTTAAAGATCGGATGAAGGCGGAATGTAAAAAAGATTCGAGCTTCGTTTGGAAAGAATGAAGTTTTGGCACAGCCAAGTTGAAAGAAAGTGAATAGTTAGAAAGAAGAAAGACTTGATTTTGCTACGACGAGTGTGGAGGGAAGAAGAAGAGGTAATGGGGTGACGATGGAGGCCGACTTATATATTGAATCTCGAGGCTTGGGATTACACAGTAGTAGGGATAGCTACAACCAGTAGCATGGATACTACAATCCCATCACTAGCCAGTTCCACTACAAGGACCAGTTCACTTACTTCGCTTCTGTCGGGTTGCTCTCGTAAAAGAAGCCATACCGTTCGCAATCTAGATCACCTTCAGGAGAGAATCCATGTCCCTTCAGTTCGGGCGTCTCGCCTTTGGTAGATTCTCCATAACGACATAGACATTGATAGACGGAAAAATAGACTTACATGCAGCACCTCCTCAGCGCGGAGATTGAAACCTTGGGGGTCGCTTACACTAGACCTGCTGTCAAAAACAAGGCGTTTACACTAACTTTGGTTTGAGCCTCAAAATGGCCTCCCATGATTGGCTGCATGTCAAACGGTGAAACCTAGCCCCTTGGCACCTTTAATATCGGAGCACACCCCATTGGAGATATCCCCTGCACTTCCACCGTCGAGTCTATATCTTTTCGAGAAATTGACGCCGGTGAGCGATGAATTGGCTCTTGTAGGGCTTGGCAGATCCGCTATTCACCTGAAACCCTGAGGATTGTCTTCTCCGACTGGGGGAGAATTTTCTAGAGTGGCCGACGTATAGTTTCAAGGGGTGCTGTGGCTTTCGGGAAGTTGCGTACTCTTGAAACAGAGTCGTTTAATTTTTTTACGATGTCAAGATGGTATCGGACGAGATGGCGAGAATTGCAAACAACCGCGTTTCGAAAAGTTTGGTGTTTCTTGTCTGCCAGATGCAATAAACATCATACCACAAATATGAGACGATATTATGCTGTGAAACGGGAAACAATACTCAAAAGATCATTGATTTTGGTGTTTGACGTTAAATCATTTGTATGTTTTGTGTGGTTGCGGACTATCAGAATCGATAATCACATTAGACTTCAAATTAAACTATACTCAGCATTAAGTTTTTTAGCATAGAAATTCAGGCTTCAAGGTAAATACTAAGCTTGAATGGACAAACGAGTCTTTGGTACCTGGCAAGGGTCTGTTTGAGCTTATCTCCCAGTGCAACGTAGCCCATGTACCTCTCCGACACAAGCTGTTTGAGATATAGCG
This sequence comes from Fusarium concolor, assembly GCA_013184415.1. Lineage (NCBI taxonomy): Eukaryota > Fungi > Ascomycota > Sordariomycetes > Hypocreales > Nectriaceae > Fusarium > Fusarium concolor. The sequence goes on along the minus strand of JABCJY010000207.1, from coordinate 42,623 downwards.
CTAAGAGATATACATAAGATATCGATCGACATAACAATACGGGAGAATAACGCCATAGTTGTTGAATGCTACAGAAGGCTTGAAAGAATATTCTTAGTAGAATACGACAATAGAAGACTAATTCTTGAAGGATATAAACGTTCGTACAAATGAGCCTAGCCTAAAATGGGTTGTGTGTGGAAGAAAGTGATGGAAAACCACAGGTTTTAATGGTCCACCGTTTTTATGCATTCGATGAGAAGCATTATTTGTGACACATCAAAGTTAATGCTTAAACAAAGCAAAGCAAGGCATTACGGCCCGAAGGCTCCGTCTGAGATGGCTCAGGTTATTCGGAATGACGAACCGCAGAGCCGCCCTCTACGTAAATCTCAACCAGCCTGTCAGCTCCGACAATGATATCCACCTTTCCCAAAACTCTCTTATAGTGCAAGAGTGCCACCCTAGACTCAATAGTGAATTCAAGGATATCTTCAGTAATAGCCAGATGAATAGATACCCTAGTATATGCTATTTTAAAGAAATATTAGATGTGTAGATATCAAGATGCGAACGCTGTTGAGAATTTTGAATGATTGAACATTAGAATTAATACGAAGTTTGGTCTTGATCCAGCTGGTCAGCTATGACTAAGACATACAATTCTATATAAAGTTTATCTTAACATTGAAAGTTTTATATAAACACTTTCGGCCCCGGACAAACTGGTAATGGTTAATTTAAAACCCTCAATAAATACTAGTTATAGACTATAATCATTGCCTAAGTCTTAAGTTTTTCTTGGCGATGGGATGGCTGTGGCTTAGTGGAGTAGCGGAAGTGAGGGCATTCACATCTTAAACATACACTTAGGATGTACGCAAGTGCAGATGCAAAATTGAAGGCGGCAAAACTTTATCAAATCGCTCAAAAAGTTACCAAAGTTAGTCATTCATGCCTATGAGAAGGTATGTAAATGACAATACCTAGCATCACAGAGACGGACAACCTCTTTTCTTTCCATCAAAGTGTTCTAACGCCAACTGCACTCACATTTATACTCACCCAAATCGGCATCACATACACAATGGAGAACACAAATAACTTACTATCGCTCCCTTTCGAGTTGAGAGATCTGATATGGACATTCTGCTCATCAACCGGAGATGCAAATGCCCTATTACGATGCTGTCATCAAACGAAGAACGAGTTTGCCCCTCACTGTGTCCTCACTGAGGACGTCAAGCAGCTCCAGAAGGTCAGAATTTGGGTAGATTCGACATGCGGCCACGGAATCTGGCTCAAGTTCGACTACTCATGGGAAGAGAAGGGATATGTGCATCGTGCCATCAACGCTGTTCGTGATATGGACGACCCTATTGCTCAGAGGCTCTTGGCCTTCCGACAGGTCAAGGAGACTGAGGTCTGTCTGCACGCGCCACGACGGGGATATTTTGTCGGTGCTCTCTTTATGATGCTTGCGAAGGCAAATGATGCATACCGCTTGGTCCAGAAAATGACTTCGCCTTTAGACATGCTCGAAGCCGTAACTGGAAACGAACTGGACATGGAGAAGTATGACCAGGGATATATTACCTTAACATTCTCTACAGAGAACCGACAGCCTGGCCAGACAGCAAACGAGGCAAAGAACTTCTGGGAATGCCGTTCCCCCAAGGTGTTGCAAGAAGCTATCAGAAAGCACTTGTTCAAGGCTGGAGAGATGCCCTATTTCTATGAGTACTTTCTAATCAACGATGACTTATTATTTCTACGCCCCCCTACTATCAACTACCTCACGTGGCCACGAAAGCATGTCCATAGAAAGGAAACTATGACCAAAGAGGACGTTCGTCAGGAGCTCCACGAAATCTGCTTCCAGGATGGCGATGAAGAAAGGCTACTGGCATTTATCGCGAGCCGTCGCGCGGGCCGCAACGACTTCCAGCGCAAGATTGCCAAGTACTCGGCCAAGATGATGACCATACCTGGTAAGTTCGGCCGGAATCAGATTCGAATCGGGGCACCTGAAACTCCGGAGAATCATTGGGAGTATATCAACTAAGACAAGGCAAGCCTGATGTCTAGGTTTCAGTTCTGGTTGGATAACTTACCTGGGCCCGTTGGAGGATGCATGGATATGCTACGGCTGCATCGGTTCAAGACCTTGGATGCATCATGGGCCAATTTCTTTGCCTGTGAGGTAGGAGAAGAAAGGGCCGGGCTTGTGTATGCAGCGTCTGAGATAAGCATGCGTCTGAGGACACTCTTCGATCCGTTCGCAACAGGAAAGGTACTCAGGCTGCGTGAAAGCTGCCCACATCTGCGTGCAGTGTCTTGGTCCACTGACTCAACAATGTCTCCCCGTGAGGCTTGTCCCGCTTGTCAATGGCTCGAGCACTACCCCAATGGCATCAGATATCACTGGAATGGCCAAAATATTGTCCAGTGGCTACTCAGTTGGTCAAAAAGTAAGCTCTATCCGGAGCTGTGGCATTCAGAGGAGGTGAAGGGTATGGTCAATCTAGATCGTTCGTGGAAGTGTTTTGGATGCTGCCAGAGCTTGGAAAGTTGCATGAACCACCTTACCATCCACTCTGGAAACTGTCTTGCTCGGGACTGGGACACTGGTACGAAGATCAATCGACGAAGAGAAACCGACCTGCCATTACATCTTCGGCGAGTTGGATCTCGGTGCATCCACCGGTATGTCAGGAATGGTTACATGTATTATAAGCCTTTAGGGTATCGTTGTTTGGCTAAGGAATGTCGGGAGTGGGAAACCTATTTTCTCTTAGGATACGCAAGCACAGGTCTTAATATATCCAATACTACTTCTTCTGGGACCACGTCTGGTCTAGCCTTGATTGAGCTGATGCAAGTTTTGGTAAGCAACTCTCGTGAGATGTGTGGCTGATGATCAATGGTCTCTTTAGAGAGGCATGTTGTTATTTCGTAGCTATCATATCCAATGCGCCGTGGTGTAAATAGCGATACGACATGTAATTAGAGATTGGGGTTATAAATTGTAAAAGAAAGGAAGGGTAGGAGAGCAACTTAGGGGATTGCTTTAAGAAGCAGCCTGAGTAAATAACTTTGACCCTGCCCTGGCAGCAAGGCTCATGCCCTCATGTACTTTCTCAAACGAGAAGTTGTTGTCTTTCTTTAATGGTGAGAACACTTGAGGCCTATCGCATAAATCAGACTCGTCTCAAGGAAACAACTAGAGTTTATATTGAAAGTTAGGTATTCATATCCTCGTGCATGGTGTCTTCCGAGAATAGATAGAAGTAACGCACGCTGCCTCAGCAACGAGGCTCATGACCTTATGGCACTTTCCAAGAACAGAAGTCGGCGCACAGGACACGTCAACCATTGACATCACTGGAGCTGGTTTAGAACAAATAGGGGTCATGCGTCCTCTTGGACTTGCGTAATTAGTGCAGTGACGTTGAGTGGTGCCTAGAAGAGCAGCTGTTGGGAAGGTTGCGGTAATATTGGACCCGTATTAGTCGACCTGAGGTAATAAATTAGGTTGAAAGATGGGACAGGGAGAGTTGTAGCGAAGGAGGTATATGATGAAATGAAGTTATGGCAGAAAACAGTCGAACTACTGACGCGAATTCGTCCCCCCCCCAACCTCCCTCACGTCCCTTAGGTCTTTGCAGTATGATATACTGAACATGATAGCCGACGAAGTCAGCCAAGCCTCACCAGTCTCAAGAAGATAGTGCCCTGAACCTTGCCCGAAGCCTTTCCAGACCGCAACCACCCCAGACTAACTTATCGGACTTCTCGAGGACAGACTGGTTCAAGGTGCCTGCATCTCCCTTCCGACTGACGAACCATGCCTAACATTCTGTATAATCTTAGAGCGTGTTTACTAGTCTTTCCTAAGCCAAAGTCTCTTTATCCTAAACTCTATAAATCATAGTAAAATACTCTAAGTTGACCTAAATACTGACAGTTGGGATGTCGTAGTTCATAACTACTTCGTCTCTCCTCAACATCGTCACTCCTTCATGACTCAAACTTCAACGGCCTTCAGCTCATCATAAGGAGGAATCCTCCACGTCGCCCTATCCTCCGGCAGCACAGAGAGCATCGCCTTATCGATCTTGAGCTTTGTTAAAAACCCAATAACCGAGTACTGAAACTTGATCCCAAAGTTCGTCTTGGGATATGCAATACCCGGTATAAATGACGGCAGCTTCTGGGACTTTTCGACATATGGCCTCAACGTATCCTCATACGTTTTTAGTGCCCTGGGTATATCATTTCCATATCTCGCAATCTCACCACTGAGAACACAAGCTCCTATCAAGGCGAGTGTAGTTCCCACTCCTGTCAGTGGTGATGGCGCGTATCCCGCGTCTCCCAGCAAAACAACTCCTCCTTTCGACCATGTTTTGGTCTTGATCTGCACCATAGGCTGGGCGTAGAAGTTCTCAGCCTCGTTCATCGCTTTGATAAGTCTTGGTGCCTGCCAGCCCGCATCCTTAAAGATTTCACCAAATAGTGTTTTCTGTTCAGTGGCATCCTTTCGCATCACCTCCTTTAGCTCATCTGCATGAGACATAGTCATCAAATACGCCTGTCCCATATCCTTCGAATGCCAACGCGTTGAAATGGCGCGCTGGCGTGGAGCGTTGTACACAGTTGCGAGGTTCTTATCGCTTGGTTCCCGGGGGAGATTGTAGTAGCATCCATTCAAACCAAGCTCACGCGCATGAACTGCTTCGGGATCATCTGCGAAGAGTTTCCTTCGAACTCTGGAGCCTTGACCGTCTGCGACGATGAGAAGATCGTAGCTCTCGTCTGGGCCTTGAGAGAACTTAACCTTGACCTTGTCATCACCAGTATTCTCAAAGCTCTCAATTGACGTGCCAAAGCGATACTCCGCTTTTTCTCTCGTCGCGTCCTAAATGATCTTACACAAATCGCCTCTCATGACTTCGAATTCATTCGTAAACGACTGTCTCCCTTTCCCCGAATTGTTCCGTTCAAGTAGAGCTTTCTGCCTCCCTTGCTCATCAACCCACTGTAGTCCCTCCTCATCAACTGCATTTTTGCGAATCTCATCCAGAATCCCCATACGCTTTGCAGCTTCAATGCCTTGGCCACGAATGTCGATCTGTTGGCCTCCAGTGCGTAATGAGGGGAATCGCTCGAGAATGGTGCAAGAATGCCCGAGACGACAGAGCCAGAAGGCGGCTGATGGGCCGGCGATACCACCGCCTGAGATAAGGATTCGCAGTTTTGACATTATTAGTTGTAAACAGTTTGAGTAAAAACAAAGTTTATAACTGCTGGCTGGATTGTTCGTCGATTAAAAGGAATATGAAAACAGTAGTTGACGATGAAACAGACCCTGAAGTTTACACCTCGGTTTTGACATGTTCCAGATTACTGGGGTTCTAATATATGAGACGAAACTATCGAATCTTTACGACAATGTAGGTGTCATGGACTGCAGAATTAAATCCTTGAAGCCAGGATTAAGATGGGATCTGCGTCTGTGCTAAAAAAGCAAAAATAATGGATCTGAGAATATGGCTAGAGGAGAGGTTCGAGAATAACTAGCATTTAAACGGCAATGTGATTAATCTCCAAAGCATCTATTGTTGGTGGATCTTTCATCTGGCCTCCAACAAAAAGGCACCAAAGAAGAACACTTGCTCTTTGGCCAAATGCATTAAACAACTAGAGTCGTCTATATTGTCTATCACATCAAATGAACTTCAGCTAAGATCTATCCGAGCCTATAATCCATTACTTCGACCCAGACGCCCCCGCCTTCTTCGACTGCACAGCATCATCCACAGTTGGCGGCGCAGGAATATCCACACCTTCAACACGATACTCAAGACCCGGGTAGGCATCACTAACAACGAGAACGTCCAGCTTGCGAGCCTGGCCCGCTTCCGCTGGGGGAAGCTTGATACTTGTCTTGGCCGTAGGTCGACCGCCAGCCTCAAGCTTGCGGTTAGGACCCGACGTCCAGCCCACGCGCTTCACTGCGATGATTTCATCGCGTGATACGTCCGCCACAATAACGAACCAAGATTCTGTCTGAGGCTTGGGGAACTTGGGTGCGTAGATGCGTGCTTCACGCTCGACAAGCTGGTTGAGGCGCTTGAGGCCGATCGTTACGGAGAGCGCCGTGGCCTCGGCAATGGAAACCTCCACGTTAGGGAGAATAGACACAGCGCGAGCAAAACGGTTGTGCTGACTGGCAGGTACTCCAAGCTTTTTAGCAAGTTGCATCGCCTGTGGTCTAGTCAACGCGCTGATCTTGGAAAGTGGTGTATCGTTCTTAACGTCGGGCTCGACTGTGGGGAGGATTGAGACCGGCGCATCAGTGGGCCAACGAGCCGATTTGATGGACTGCAGAACAGCCATCATCTGCAAGCAACTAGACAGATAGCCAAGCTCGGTGAGAACATCGACGGAAGCCTGAACAATACGGATGGCTTGGTCGAGAACACTGGTCTGATCACCAACGTAATCAGTGATTGGGAGATCGATCTGAGACATGTGTGCTTGGAGCAGCAGGAAGGCCTTCACATGGGGATCCCACATGGGTAGTCCAAAGGCATGACCCGGGAACGGCAAGTTGTCAGAAAGGGTGTTGTTGATAAGATCTTCGTTATGGCGCACGGGGAGTTCGTCGTACTCAGTGGCGCGGGACATCCATGACAAGGCGTCGAGGAATGAGGCTTGGGCCTTTGCGTTCTTGACAAGGTGGCGAATCGTCTTGTGCGATAGATAGTAGTAACTCATAATCTTGCCAAGAGGTGTAGGATCGACATCACCATTGGGATAAACCTCGACACACTTCGAGTCAGCAAGCTCGTTAAGTGACTTGCTAACCATCTCAATCATGTAATCGTTGGCGAGTTGCTGAGCGGCGATACTGTTGTGCTCTTCAGCAGAAATCTCGAGGCCATAGTATGAGGGATTCTTGTGCAATCGTCGGAAGAAGAATGTCCAAGTAAGATAGTCGAGCGCATCCTGCTTGGTGACAATGGTCTCAGCCGAGACTTCGGCGCAAAGATGGTTATCCAAGACTGTGTGCAGCGAAGACTCGACGGGGAAACCGGTGTGGAGGAAGTGCTTGTAGAAGTCCTTCTTGGAATCCTGCGTAAAAATACGAGCAACTCCCGAGTTATCAAACTGAGGACGACCAGCTCGTCCCAGCATTTGTAGAACATCTGTCAAGTCCATGTCTTTGTATGCTTCAATCTTGGCGTCGAAAAACTGCGTGCCCTTGACAACAACCAAGTGAGCAGGCAAGTTAACACCCCAGGCGAGAGTACTAGTAGCAACCAGGATCTGGATCTTGTTGTTCAAGAAGAGCTCTTCTGCGAGTTGACGGTCTGATTCAACCAGACCAGCATGATGAAGGCCGATACCGAAGTTGATAGCCTCCTTCAACGCATCATCCTTGACACGGGCAAGATTGAGCTGCAAGTCATCTTCGTCCATATGGAGGAATCGACGGGGGTTGTCTTCCATACCACAGAAGTTGATGAGATCCTTGGCAGTCAGACGAGTCTGTCGTCGCGAGGGAACGAAGACAATGACAGGCTTATCGGGGCTGTGATTCTTGACAGCCAGGAATGTTGGTCGGTTCATAGACTGCATCAAGGGACAGAATCCTCTGACTTCCGGAAAACCATCGATATACAGCTCCAAAGGAACTGGACGAACTGAATGCTTGAAGTTGAAAAGACCCTCCTTAACACCCAGCCAGTTGCCGAGATCTGTCGCATTGGCGCAAGCAGTTGACATGCCCAGGAGACGAACGGCATTCTTAGTCGAGGAAGCAATGTAGTTCATACGCGAAACAATGATTTCGAGAATGGGACCACGATCTCCAGCCAAAAGATGGATCTCGTCGATAATGACGAGACTGACTTGTCGGACGTATCCTCTTGTCTGCCAAGAACGAGAGATACCGTCCCATTTCTCAGGAGTTGTAATAATGATATCAGCATCCTGAATAGTTCTAGTATCAGGTGTGTTATCACCAGTCAACTCCACCAGCTTTAAACCAAGTGGGCGAGCCAAACGAACTCCCCAATCCTTGACACGCTCGCGGACAAGTGCCTTCATTGGTGCAATGTAGACAACTTTGGACTTGGGTCTCTCGCGGAATGCCCACCACATAGCAAGCTCAGCAGCCACAGTCTTTCCACTACCAGTTGGCGATCCTAAGAGAACGTTGGCAGGCGTATGGTAGAGTGTATGGAAGATCTGCGTCTGCATGGGGTTGAAGAACTCGAAGCGCTTAGCATAAAGTTCTTCAAGTGCTGGGTTCTTGAGAGCTGAGATGGGCAGTGGCTGAAGATTCAACAGCTCAGTGTAGACGCTCTCTGTATCTGGACGGATAAGATGCTGGAAAGAGACCGGCGTAACAGTCTCAGCACCCAGCCATCTGTCTGAGACGGCGCGAACATAGATCTGGCTGGGCAAGGGGTCCGAAAGGGGAATCGTGAAGTTGAGCTCGTGGTCGTCGTGCAACTTTCTCCTGTTGAGAATGAAGAATTCATGATGATAGATCTCCGAAGTTTCCGAGTTCTCAACCCAGATGTAAAACGACTCCGAAGTTCCGTGGATCTGGTCATGCCATCGGAAGTCAGGAATGACATAGAGCTTGATGCGCAAGACGTCTCGGTTGAGGGGAGCGATTTCAGCCTCAACATGAACAGTAGGGAAGTTCTTGAGAATCTTGGAAATGTTCTTTCCGGCGCTCTGGTTATGGATTAGACCTCCAATCTCTGCAGGTTCCATGTCTTTCATCGTCTCAATGGTCAAGCTCTCCTTAGTATCAAGCTGGTTGAGAACTGACTTTGCAAGGTCAAACTGATGAAGGGGATGCTGGTACGGCCAGATACGCTTCTCAATCGACTTTGCCAAGGTTAATAGTACAAGACACTGGTGACCCCATCGACGGTTGAGGGCAAGCATGAAGAGTGCTCGGCAGATACGTCCAGACTGTTGAGCAACGTAGTTCATATCGTTTGAAAGGGCGAAGTCTTCCGGTTGCGCTTTGGAGATATAAGACTGAAGCAGAATGTTTGTCTTCGCTTGGGGGGTGTCAATGCCTCCGTCAACGTCACAGGGAATGATCTCTCGTCGCAAGTGAGTCAACTCCTTCTCTTCACTATCCCTGGATTGGATGTTGTCAAACTCTCCACTCATACTAATCATCTTCAGGATGTCCGCCTCGGTAGCTTGGGGCTGCATCATAGCGTTAAACACCTGAATACTAGTGTGAAGGATATAGTATTGACTGGCAATTCGCCCAATATCCTTACTGCGAAGTTCGTCTGTCCTCTCGTTGTAGATGATCATCTGGCATTGCTGCAAGGTCTTTGCGGCTTGGATAGCAAGTTGACGACGTCTTTGGACCAAGTTCGGGTCGTCTCGGATCTCCGACCACTCGATACCATAGGACATTGGGCTTCGCTGCATTCGCACAAAGAGGTACGAATATCCAATCCACTGAACGGCATCTGGAATGGAAGTGACAGTTCCCAGTGCAATCTCAGCATTAAGATTATCGACCAGCTTGGTAGAGAACTTGGACTCAATAGGCTGTTGTTCCGTCACAGCAGTCAGATAATGGGTAAGCTTGTCGTGGGTTGTGCAAATCATGCCGATACCAGTATCTTCGAACTGAGGACGACCAGCACGACCAAAGATCTGAAGCACATCAAGAATTCCCAAGTCGACAAACTTACCATCCTGGGCGCTGTATACTTGAGTTCCCTTGATGACAACTGCGGCAGCAGGCAAGTTGACACCCCAGGCCAGGGTAGCGGTACAGCAAAGGACTTTCAAAACACCCTCTCCGAACAGCCTTTCCATCAAGTTTCGGTCAGATCTTGCCATACCAGCGTGGTGAACACCAATACCCTTAGATAGCAGTTCACGAATCTCCTTGGACTTGGATTGCTTGATATCTCGCGAAGCTTGGTCAAATCCAGGGTGATAACTAGGATCAAGTAGATCTGCACACATGGCCTCGATAGCTTTCTGATGCAGCATACGTGCTGTAAGCTGCGTATCTCTTCGCGAGTGAACAAACACCATCACTTGGTGATCGCGTTCAAGCATTTCCTTGACCTTGTCAAAAGCAACCTGATCAAGATTTTCCTTCGACTGCTTTGTGCCGGCCTTTCCTTTCACGCCTATGAAGTGCTGTTCGAGAGGAACAGGGCGGAAAGATGAGTCGAAGTAGAACAGACCTGCATATTTGTTGACTTTGAGGAAATCGGCGACATCGACGTAGTTGGGTAATGTTGCGCTGAGACCGACGATTCGGATAAGTGATTGCGTGCTCTCCACCTGTCGCTCTGTTCGAGCCACGAGGGACTCTAGAACAGCACCTCGCTCATCATGAAGCATATGGACTTCGTCGATAATGAGAAGTCGGACTTTTTGAACGAGTTCGGTATCTCCAGTACCCTTACGTGTTACGACATCCCATTTCTCAGGGGTTGTCACGATGATTTGAGTTTGGATGATTTCAGACTTCGTAAGCTGCATATCTCCAGTGTACTCTCGACATTTAATACCAAGCCAAGCTAAACGCTTGCCTAGTTTGTCTGTAACTTCAGCCGCAAGAGCTTTCATGGGAGCAACGTAAACGATCTTGAAGTCCTCGGCGTTGACTGCAAATTCAGTGGCTGTCGGGTCTTCGAAGGGGTTGGGCTCAACGTTCTGGGCGATCGTTTGAAGGATTGTAAGCATGGCAGCATCCGTTTTACCCTGACCACATTAGTATTTGACGATAAATGCTGGTAGAAGAAGACTTACAGCACCAGTAGGAGCACAGATCAACATGTTCTCGCTAGTCTTATGGGCAACAGGATAGACAAGACTCTGCATGCGGTTGAGTGTCTTATAGCCCTTGAAAGTATTTCGACACAATCCGTTGAGTTCCTTGATAGGAACAAGTCGCTGCCCTGGGCCAAGAACTCCCTTTTTGCCAGCTGGAATAAAGTACTCCTCGTACTTGTCGAACGATAGCCGCTCGCTTCCAACTGGCAAACCATACTTCTTACCAGCAAAGCTAAGTGTGTTTCCAGCGCTGTATGCTTTATAGACATGAGGATACTGTGGTTCCTTCGAGTGTGCCGGTGCAAGGGTTGCGGATTTGTGTGCTTGATCTTGACGGCGTAAGTTTTCTTCTCTTTGAGCCTTGGTAAGGAGTCGAGGTCCGCTGGAACTTCCCTGGCTCTGGTTATTGACAGCAGAAACAATCTCGTCCCTGTGGCCTAGGATCTCGATAATGAGGTCGAGGTCGTCAAAGCCAACCAAGTCGGTAAGCTGGATTTGGAGCTCATCATCAGAGCGGCCCGAGTTGAGGACACTCATGATCTGGCTCTCAAATACATCAGCAGAAAGGCCATTCTTCGCTGCAATGGCCGAGCACTTAATCGCGAACCATTCAGCGCCGTAATCTGCAACAGCTGATCCATCTGGAGCTTCTCCATCAGCGAAGTCGCTACTCAAGGCTTCTTGGTCGTCATCCGAGATAAAGTCCCAAACATCCTGGCCGCTGTTTCCGCTGGAATAACCGCCAAATTCGTCTTCCTCAAGATCATCGTCAACGAATCCATTCTCTTGGGGTATTTTGAGGTTGGCAATAGCTTCTTGCATAGCCGCAAACTGTTCGCGCCACTGCGCCTCTGCGGCACTAAGTTCTGAGGATGCCATGATGTAATCGACTGTTTATTCTTAGTGGCTTTCGTTATGTGTTGCCTAGTGAGGAAGTCTTCAGATCTGATCACAGAAGTATGAGGTAAAAGGGTCGATATTCTGCTGCCTATAGTCGTGGCAGACGACGTCCTTTTGACGTTGCCCTTGACTGAAGTTGCTTGTCGAGGATTGGTTCATGACGGTGGATTTGCTTGTTCTTCAAAGAGTCATACCGCTCTGCAGGCACTACCCCACTAAACAAGCCCCCCGCCCAGCCGTCAGTGATATATTAGTGCTAGATGGGCTGACATAAAAGCAACACGCCATGAAACCTCACTTTACCTTTACCTACTTTATGAAAAAGAAGGAATGGTTAATAATAAGCTTTCAGAATCTGAGCGGAATATAGCCCTAGCTTAGCTTAATTTATTGTATTTTAAAGTAATTATACCTCTTTGCGCTAAGAAAGCCTTGAGACTTTACGAGCATTCGTCCCTGGTGTACGTATTTTATAGCCCACTTGTGTGCTTGCTTACAGCCACTAAACTTCCATTGGAAATTCAGCGGCCTAGTCGAAGAGCCCGTCCGCGACGTGGGGAACATGTGACGCCCCTACAGTCAAGTCCTAGTTACGGTGACAGAGGTTTACAACATCCAAACTCAACTTCACATATTCTCCCCTTCGACTTCTTCTAATTATTTACTCCTCCTGTCTCGCTGTCGCTCTATTGCGCCCGCCGCCTTCGATCTAGAATCGCATTCTCATCATAAACTCGATCCCGCAATCATGAAGCTGCATTACATCGGCGTACGCTATCCCCATGCCCCTCACCGACCGATCGAGACGCTCCGTCCAGTTGGGCTAACAAAGCTGCTGCGACCAGGTCCTTCGCAACGAGAGCCAGCCGGCTCATGAGATCGTCGCTGAGAAGGAGCTCAGCAGCTACTCGCGATTCACCCGCAACAAGTCAGTCATGCCTTATCGCTGCGATCGATTGCTATCTCGTATCCGGACCGTCCATGGACTGACTCGCAAAACTTGAAACAGCTATGGCGAATTCATGACCCTATTCGCAAAGACCGTCGCCGAACGCACCCGTCCCGGACAGCGACAGGATGTTGAGGAGCAAGGTATACACGATCCCAGTCCTTCAAAGCGTCGGTCGCAAGCTCACGCGCGCATTCTACAGACTACACTTTCCACGCTTACGGCCGAACCGAGGGTGTCTGTGGCATCATCATCTCCGACCACCAGTACCCTGCCCTCGTTGCGCATCAGCTTCTCAGCAAGGTTGTCGACGAATTCCTCTCCAAGAACCCCCGCTCCAGCTGGGCCACTGGCACACCCACCCTGACCATGCCCGAGCTGAAGGAGTACCTCACCAAGTACCAGGACCCCCAGCAGGCCGACAGCATCCTCAAGATCCAGAAGGAGCTTGACGAGACCAAGATTGTTCTCCACAAGACCATTGAGAGTGTGCTGCAGCGTGGAGAGAAGATCGACGATCTAGTGGCCAAGAGCGACGGCCTAAGCGCCCAAAGCAAGATGTTTTATCGTACGTCACTGCTTATCCAAATTCTTACCGGTTGAACACAACTAACTCCATTTTACAGAGCAAGCCAAGAAGCAGAACTCATGCTGTGTTTTGATGTAATGGATCATTTCGTTTTTCCGGCGTTGGACCTGGCTTCTTTTCAGCATATAAGGGATGTCGGTATTGAGGTTGGTTATTCGTGCAGCGCAGATACTTCCAATCGTTTTGTCCACCATTCGCAGGGCCATGACAGCAGCTTAGACTTGTCGAGGAGAGGAGGAAGAATTTATCACGTGCAGTATAATCAAAGGCAATGGTAGCCAAAGGGAATCATTCTTTTGATATATATATAAAAAAGTCCATGAAGCGGACAAATGTGAAAATGCTCACTTATCACCAAACCTAATCTGAAAGAAGAAAACCCCTTACTTCCCCTTACTTTTTGAAGAAAACTCCAGCGAGATGCTTAAAGGACTAGTCTACTGTCCTGTATCTTGCCCATTCACGATTGCTTCTTTGGCGCCTTGCTGTAATCCGTAATCCATAATGTTCGAGCATATCCGTCACTGAAAGTGTAGTGTACAAAGGAAATAAAGTCTGGGAGGGGAAATGCCCATTGTGGTATGTACATAGCGGCTCAATCCAGTTGAGACCGCTTGGTTGAGATGCTGCCAGAGCACCACCAAAGGGGTATTGTAAAAGTCGTGGCAAGAAGCGATAAAATAAGATCGAAGTGCTGATATCAGACTTCCAATAGTGAAACACGTTATGTGATTTAAGGTTCCTCGAGAATGACTCGCTCACTCTTGCGATGCATCTGGTACGCATCAGGAGAGTGAGTCAGCTCCCTTGGATGAACGAGAACTGGGGTAGATGACCTAGTCTCGGCGAGGCGCTCCCCCTTCTCGATGGGAATGTAACCAGGTCCGCTGGGGCTGCCATTGCCGTTGCTTCGGTGTCTCAAGCTAGGGTTGCTCTTCAGGGGGTGCAGCATCTTACGTTGCTGGTGCGAGACGCTAATCTGACGAGCAATAGAGATCTCGACGGCGTTTCGCAAAGCTTCTTGGGCATCAACCTCAGAAGACTGCTTGTTTGGTGAGGTCAATGATGCTGATGGTGGAGAGAATCTCCTCGAGTTCTCGGCGCTAGAGGAAGTAATGGAGGCTGGAGGCGATACCATTTGCGATGACGACGTGACTCTGCCCTTGGCCACTTCAAATTCCTTTTCATCGTCTGTATGCTCCGGAGACTCGGGGATGGCGCCTGGTGAGGGAGTATAAGGAGAGGAATGCTTGTAGTGAGTATCAGGCGAGGCGATCGGCATAGGAGGCGAGATTTGCTTCGCAGAACCAACGTTGACCTTGCCCGGAGAGGCATCACTGGGACGTCTGTTGAACTTGGAGACAAGAGCAGGTTGGTAGTGAGGAGATTGAGTCGCGAACTTGTCATGTTGCGATTCTGAACGCAAGATCTGAGCGACTCTTGGTGTAGCTGCTTCATGGAATAACTCTCTCTCGTCGTAAGCAGAGTCTAATAGAGCGGGAGATGTGTTGGCTCGGAACCGAGGTGAAGGCAGAGGCTTCGATGTATCCGGCTGCGCAAAAGTTGGCGAGGGCTGCGGTGAAGTTGCCCTCCGTGGCCGAAGGGCTTCCTCTCGATTCTCGGTGATTGCATCCTTGACTGTCTGTAGATGATCGAGAGTGGCCTGTCGTCGAACAAGAAGTGAAGAAGCTGGTGCCTGCGGTGGTGGCTGTAATACACTATTAAACATAACGCTGTATCGGTCCATCTTAATACTGGGAATCTCAACATCAAGTAGATTGTGAGGAATCGCAGGCATCGGAGGGGGAGAAGAGGGCGGTGGCACAACTGCTTTTTCCGATCTCTTCTTGCTGTCTCCTCGAAGGCCTCTTAACGACATCTTACGACCGATACCTCCAGAACCAGAGTCCTTGAGCTTGGCCTCCTTTGATGCTTTCCTCTGAAGAGCGGGGTTCTCCTTTGTAAGTTTACCTGGAGAAGTTGGTTTGGCCTCTGCCGACATTGGTACCGACCGGAGTATTTCTTCAGCTGCCTCAGCAGGTTCAGATATAATTGGTTCCGTCTGAGATCGAATGATGATGGGTTTATGCTTTGGCATTTTTCGTGAACTTTGTTCGAGTGGTGCCGAAGTTGGCATTCCTGAAGATCCTAATGATGTGGTGGAAGTGTTGACACTCTCCGTCATAGACCGTTGAGGCTTCTCTGGCCGTGTGGCTCGTTTCGACTTTGATCGGAAGAGACCCCACTTCCGAGCCTTTTGCTGAGTATCCTCGACAGGCTCCGGGATAGGCTCAGGTATCGGCTCCGGGATATCGATGACACCATTCATAGCTCTGTTCTGTGGGTTCCACGGCGCCGGCGCAAGGTCTCCCATCTGCGTCGGGCTTCCTATCGCCATACCAACAGCAATAACACCAGTCTCGCTGGAGTCTACCATAGAATCCGGGGTTGAAGTTCGCACCCAAGTCGTTCTCGTCACTGACGAGGTCCGCGGGCTGTGTTCGGGTGATGGTAATCGGCCATGGATCGGAATATGAAACGCAGTCACGTTGCCCTTCTTTGAGCTCTTGAGTATGAGGGCGAGATCGTCTCTGGAAACCCGTTTGTCGAATGTGTGATTAGAGAGTGTGTGAGAGTCTGTCCGGTCGGCGGTGAAGCTTCCTCTACGTCGATGATATCCAGAGGCAGCTGACACAGTAGCAGCCCTTGACAGACTTGTGGCCATGATTGGAGACGAACTGTCTTGTGACAGCAAGAGGGGGTCGTTTTGTAAAATGTCTAGAATAGATTGACACACAAAGAGTGGGTGATGTAAAGCAAACCACCACAGCGCAGCGCGGGGGGAGATCTTTGCTTGGATTTAGAGGATCAGAGGTTTTTGTTTTGACTGGAAGTTCCCTGCATAGACAGGGTCTGATACAGAAGATGGTTCACCAAGGACCAACTTCTCAGGGACCAGGATCCTCTTAAACAAAGATGCCCTGTGATGATTTGGATTTGGACAAGAACTAACCCTCGTCTCACAGGGACCACCCCGCCTTTGACGGAAGCCTATCGTGTGAAGCCGTTGATGAGAATCGAGACGAATGCGGTTAAACGGCCGGCAACAAGCAAGGAACGGGGTCCAAGATGACGATGGGGTGCAAGGATGGAATGTAATAAGCGCAAGAGTAATTTCGATGTCCAAGAGCCGATCCCCGGATTGGTGCCACGCCTAAGATGAAGCAAAATGAGTTGTATGCAATCGCACATGAGAGAGATAAACGTCAGCTTATCATCTGTCCAACGACAGACATTTCAGAATACACCCCCATTTTGACGGTGACAGGGATATGTCTTGGGAAACAAGCTAAGAGGCTTTGGTCATTGTTTGAGATTGATGGGATGGTTCCTGAAGTAGAGTTAGAACCCTTTAACGCCCGATGAGCATTAATTGCTTCGTCCTCTGCAACGGCTACCACGGCCAAGGCACTACATTGACAAGGGGGGCCTGTCAAGAGCAAATCAAGGAGTGGGTCCTGGGGGTTCCAAGTGAGCCAAGTGTCGTGTGTCAGAAGTTACAAAACTAAACCTGGAGGTTCATTTAATGCTCTGAGAGATATCGTTATGCGGTTCGTTGGTTGCTAAGTTGAGGTTTCACTGCTTGTGGCGCTTTTAGAAACTAGCCGCTGTAACGTACGAGCGGTGATAATACAGACGCTAACTATAATAATAGTAGTGAGGCTCTATACGCAGAATATGTCTCAGTTGGCAAACGCGGCAATCTACGGCGGTTGCTGGGATCTTCAACGTCAACGCTGATCTCCGATGACTACGCAACCCATTCACACGGACTTGCAGCCAAGGCTGGTAACTTCTGTAACAGCCAAACACACAGACTGATGTGACAACGATTCATGTGGACGATCCTGAGAATTCGATCGTGGTCACCTGTCAAGGAGGGACGAAAAGGGATTCAATCCTTGTAAGTGTTCGTTGTCAACAGCTAAGCTCTATTGACGCGACACTGCGACATTCTTCCCAGCCAACGTCAGCCCAGGAATGCCGGAATAAGGTCTCGTGTACGATACCTCATTTCCTGCGCCGTACTGCTTTAACGGCACTTGCATGATGCGATACTCAGTTATGGAACAGGACATGCGTTGCGCTGGTTTTTTAGATTAGAGGAACAAGACGCGGAGTATCCCAAACAAATCCACCCTGTCACAGCCCTCTATGAAACGCAAGCTTTCAAATGCTACTGCAGGTCAACCTCCACTGCAAAGCATGCAGCCACCCATTAGAAGAAGTATAATTATACCAGAGAGCAATTAAGTAGCGGCCCGTCTTCTAGAATTTTCAGGTGGCGGCACGGATCTCAGACTTAGTCGCGCGCGGCTCAACATCGCATCTGTACAACATCCTTCATCTCACTTAGACTCTGCCGGAGGCTTCAATTGCATCCGATCCATACACTCTTAGGGCTGGTTGCCGAGCTGAAGTCTGGACCGTGCCCTAATATCGACGGATAAAGATGCCCAAAGGGGAGACTGAGGATATAAGGCTTTCGTTGTAGATGATTGGATCGTTAGAATACGGCAGATGGTGGAGTCGTAAGAAAGGTGGAATAAAATAAAATAAACCGCAAGGGGTTTTTGCCCATTCAACTCGCCGTTTCATGTTGTGACTAGGGTCTCTACCATTCGTCTCAGATTGCCAATTTCCAATTGTAGCACAAGCGGCACGGGCCCAAGAGGAAACCAGGCTGACATACCCTAGAGAACCTAATGGCTGACTGTCTGGCCTCCGGCTGTTTCCCGGAACTCGTCCGAGGATCTTGCGTAGAGTTACATTCGATGCTCCATGAGATTGCCGTTGATGCAAAGGAGACAGCAAAAAAAAACTGTTTCACTACGGGCAACGTCGGCTCCATATGGTTATTGCCAATGCTATCGTTCTTAACAAGTCTGTTAAGGCGTGAAACGCCAAGGGTTTATGTTGTATTTGAGCCTGGATATTTCCCGAGAGTTTTGTTGATGAGCCACTGTGGATTGAAGTCGGCTTAGTGAAAAGCATCAAGAACCAATATCCGGCCTATGCTTCGCTTACAGTTAGGCCTCATTTCAAAGTTCTGACTTGGTCAGGAAGACTTGAATAACCGAGATGCTACTGTATAGAGATAACTGGATGATGTTGAAAGCAGCTGAACGCCATGACTGGGGACCGCCAGGTTAGTCCTTGTGTCTAAGTTCGCTGATGAACACTCCGCCCTTTCTTACGGCCGTGGCAGATATCACTAACACACGACAAAAAGCAAAACCAACCACTCGGTGGCCTCATGCTTATGTTCGTTTGTTGAGGCCAATGTTTAGACGACAAGCACCTCCCGTGTTTGACGGCAGTTGACTGATCGATGGATGTCTATAGATTGTTGGCGCTACGGATGGCTATTCACCACACGACAACCGCTACCTCACGCGGGCATGAAACACCATAAAAACTCTCAATTGCCAGCGGCTAAGTTGACGTCAAGCCTTACTATACTTAGACACTCTTGCGATGCTACTTCTTGGTGTTTAGACTCATCGACTAGGTAGTCCCTGGAAGAGAACATGTAATCAGGGCAGGCCTCTCTTGACGGATTTTGCCGTCTGCAGTACACAGCTGCGGGCCGTCAAGATCGTTTAGAGTTCGGTTTCCGTATTAGCTCTCACGCCAGCTCAAGATGCTCAGGTCCAAGTGACGTCGAATATTGAATAAGGTAGCTATGCCCTGCCTGGAGATATCCAGGTGTAGGTTAAACTGCTGCTGAGTCAACAGCCTCTGCATGAACATCACCCAAGCAAGCAATCTCAGAATGCAAATGCAGAAAAATGCGTGACATGAAAGCATGCTGCTGCTGATCATGCCGACCGACATATCTGAGAACCGTTGGGTTCGCAAGTACAGTGTACCAGTCTTTTGACCGGTGGGCTGTCACCGACAAAAGTATCCAATACTCATTGGACAGCACTGGAGCTCGATAACATTTTTTGGCGGGGACATGGCGGCCTGGAGGGGCAAAGCTCCAGAGAATCACCACATCAGAGCAGTTGACAACCTCCCCCGCCAAAACAAACCCGACCTCACTTCACCTACCTCTAAACCTTCAAACCCTCGCGTCGCATCCTCTCATCTTCCTCGTCCTACTTGAAACAACTCAGTCACTTCCTATATCCTCACACACCTCACATCATCATGTCGTGGCAAGGTCAGTCTCTTCTTCCCCTTCCCAACCTACACCGTCCCGCTTCTCATTTTCCCCTCCCCCTCCATCCATCGGTCTGGTCTTGTTCCTCATCACCGCCTCCAAATACCTCTGCCTCAAAACTTTAACTTGAAGACGGACAAAAAAGCTAACATGATGCCTGTTGCACCGATGTAGCATACATTGACTCAAGGTACATAACGCCAATATCCCACACCTCTAATCACAAGCTGCTATCGTGGTTCCTGGCGCCAATACCGACCGAATGCTGACAATTCCTATCTCAACAGCCTCGTCGGCTCCGGTCACATCGACAAGGGTGCCATCATCAGCGCTGCCGGCGACAGTGCCTGGGCTGCTTCTCCTGATCTTCAGGTATAGAAACCCCTCCTTCACACCGACATAGCTTCCCAATTCAATGGACAAGCCAGCCCCTCGCCAACGTACAAAACTGACTCTTGTAACCCCACTATAGCTCAAGCCTGAGGAGATGAAGGTCATCTCCGCCATCGTTGGCGGTGACAAGGCTGCCAAGGACAAGGCCTTTGCCGACGGTCTTTACATTGCTGGCGAGCGTTACGTTATGGCCCGAGCCGAGGACCGGAGTATCTACGCCCGATCGGTACGACGCCCAACTCACAAGCTCCCCATCCTCGTCATGTATACTAACTGTTTTGCTCCGACAGGGCCGTCTCGGTGTAGCTGTTGCGAAGACCACCCAAGCCATCGTCATCGGCCACCACGGCGAAGCCCAGGTCGCTGGTAACGCCACCTCCACCGTTGAGGGTCTTGCCGACTACCTCATCAAGCAGGGATACTAAATACTCGATGTGTAAGGCAAGGGTTTGGACAGAGTCAAGAGAAGCGCCAGGAAAAGCTGTTTATCCGTGGAACGGATATCCAACACAGCTGTAACAAGTTTATGCTGAGAGGAGCGCCTTTGTTTTAGAGCACTGGGCTGTAAGCTTGAGTGTGTACCCGGAGGAGGACATTTTCCTTATTTGGCCAGAAATCGGTCAGGCGAGTTTGTTTCTACACGATTCTGCATATAGGCAATACGAGTGCCCTCCAGATCCCGTCACCTGTATGCCACACTTGAATGATCATAAATATCTGCCATCGCAACGTTCTTGCATTTGTTTTATACACCGTTCTGGTCCATGTACAATGCTTTTGTCCACCCTTATTATACTCGTGATAGTTCTTTATGTCATTAACGCCGATTCCAAACCAATGTATTCCTCTTGAACTCCGCCATTCATTCCTATCAAGACATGTGGCCTCGGAACCTCTTACACGTGATGAATCTTGTTCTCGTTTGAATGATGCAAATATTAAGCCTCTGCTAGAGCTCGCGGGAGCATCTAAACAGGAAGCTCGGCGTTTCGTCTTCCAAGACCTATCCTGTCGACAATCATTCCGATATACGGTCCCACGACAGGCAAGCCTCGCGCAAAGCCGGCAATGGTCCCCAGGAAATCTCCGAACAGGATCACTATGCCGTACGCCTCCACGAGGAACCCGATAAAGGTCCACTTCATGAAGATGAGGATCAAACCCAAGAAGAATGCCGCCGTGCCCTTTGCTTTTTGCTTGCGAGCGAAGAAGAGGAGTGTCTTTTGAGGTCCGATGATGATTGTCAAGCCGATGAGGAAAAGGATCTGTTCCGCGCGTTGGTTGTTAGCAATCGCTCGTTCGTTGGGATAGAGGGGGAGGGAGAGGTCGTCATACATTTCCCATGGCAAGCCTGCGGCGGAAGTTAGCAAAGAGAACCTACAAACGAACACATCTAGAGGGTTGTACGCGTATACAACTTACATGGATCGATCAAAGAACAACATAACACCTCCTATTAGGAAGAAGCCTCCTACAGGAACCGTTAGCACACATAGCTCAATGGTGCGCAGGTGCAAGCGCAAACTTACCGCCGGAGCAGAAAACAACTCCAATTTCTATCGCAAACAGTCAGCCTTTGTTCTCATCGACTAGTCTCTCCACCAAAGTGCAGCGCTTCATCGGTGGCTTCATTATCGCAACTCGCGTGCTAGGGTAAGATAGGCGTACTTTGAGTATCTGTCAACCACATCGACATCTTGGCGGTTCTGTATATATCGTTCTGGGATAATAAAAAGGATAGGAATCGATAATATCAGAAGTAAAGGGGAAAATAAAGCTTCAACTGGAAGAAAGTGCGAAACTGGGAGTAAACTGGAAGCAGGGAGAAACAGCTGAGGCCAAATTACTGAATGTTTCCTTTTTTCGTCACCAACTTCTCAAGGACACGTTCCAGGGGTTTGCATGCCTTGTAAACGGCGATTGACAGGGCTGTGCCAAAGAGGGTAGGGGTCTGGGAACTGCTTCGCGGCTATTGGCTGTGCTGCGTGAAAGTGGGTGAGCTTGAAATGTCTTGAAATTTTGCTGAGGATCGACTTTACGAGACTTGCATCTTTCTTCATCTCACACTTATGAGCTGAGAATGACTCACGAGAAGCTGCTTATAGCCCACAGCAATCCGATATGATTGCTGTCAAGGTTATATCTGTGGTTAATTACCGCGACAGTCATCCGCCAAAGAAACAGCAATTCGTTGAGGAAACAATGTTTGATTCATTCTATTGAACAGCTTGCTATACACATCCTTCTGACAGATCATCTGTCCCTGCCGCGACGGTCAGAGGCGTTCTTCGCCCTGGCAACTGAGATTCGTTTCTTCCCCATACATTCTCGGTAGTCTGTCGACCTTAGGCAGAGAACAAAGCTCTTGATCACGATTAAGCCGGAGCGTCAATTGCCATCCCTTGGCCGAGAGGCTAAGGGTGCATAGTTGGGGCTTGACTTTGTTGGTCGGACACTCCTATTCGTACTCTCAGAATGATATCTTTGTATAACGTGCATACGTCTGGTGATTCCTCGCATGAAACCTGTAAAGGCCATCTCCCAGGATTCCTCGGTTTTTGTAGTTTTCGTCATTTCATTATGTATATCCAGTGTAAGAATCCACGTTCACTTGAGGACCGTGTGAGCACCACGAGCCTCGAGAAATTGCTCTGCGGCGCCTTGAGGTAGCGTCCTAATGAGACCAAACACTTCCTTATTGTGGTATCGCAGTCGCGTCTTGGGGTCAAGGTAGGGAGCTGGAAGTCCGGTCACATCACAATAGTGTTTGTTATGCGCGAGCGATGGTGCCGATTCAATGTTTGTGTACGTGGCAGTTGGAGCCGACACACCGCCCGTAGGCTTGAGGCTCTTCTCGAGCACGAGTTTGGAGAGATTTCGCGATGCTTGTGCGAGGTTTGGAGGTTCTTTGCCGCTCTCGGTGGCGGGTGTACTTGTACCGCTCGTCGAGAGCCCATCATCAGCTGGTGTAGCGATACCGCTGGCGTTCATGGGGGTGGCTAGAGCGGAGGCTTCTCTTCGGGAAGCATCACCAACGATAGCTTTGAGGTTCTTGTTTCGGCGTTGATTGGGCTTCCAAGACGGACTGCGGAAGTTCTTATGGATAGAGTGGATGTCAAGCTTCTCTATAAGTTGCTGATGGGCGATTTGCGCCTCGGTCGGTGCGGCCATATTTTTCGTTGTGTGATGACTGATATGGGGGAAATTGAAGTTCAACTTGGAGTTATTATTGGCTTTATGAACTGGTTTCGCGACGAAATGATCAATGCAGAGAGAAGTCTACGTGTGTAAGGTCCCTTCGTTCTCGCAATGAGCTTATCGCGTTGAAGGGGATTCTGCCGCGCTTCACCGCGTTCCCAATGCTGGGGAGCTCTTGCTGTAGAAAGGTGCTCTAAATGCCCGAACTGGGCATAAGTAAACAGAAGACTCCACCATCAACAGATGCTGCTTTAAGTCTTGTTCAGCATACTGCCACAGATTATCTCAAACAAACAACCGATATGGTAAGATTAATGAGTTCATGAAAATGCCTCGCCCTAAAACTCTATCTGACTCGCATATAGGAGTCTCCTCACGAGCATCAGCAGAACCTACTGCTCTCCCGTATTATCACCAACGTGGTATGTCTGCAAAGCTCAAGTCAATTATGAAGAATACTGATGATATGCAGGAGAAACTTAACGAAGCCGTCGTTGTGATGAATAAGAGCCTTCAGGTATGTAAAGCTACAATGTTTTCCATCCATCATACGGTAATACTTATAAGCCACTGTAGGACATCAACATTCAGAATATGAACGTTGAGCTGGTGGCGCAAATGTTCAAGAACTACCAATCCAACGTTCTGTTCCATCTCGAAGGTAAGTTTCATGCGTAATGATCTTGTATGCTGTGCTGATGATTCTTGATAGCCACGGATAACCTAAAGCCCCCGAACTGAGCAGCAACATGGGTGTGTGAAGTTGTCTTTTTGTATTATGATGGCGCATGATTGCACATGAAATTATGACTTGGTACTGGCTGTTCATATTTAGAGAAGAGGGTTTGAAGAACTCGATATATATTGTTTATGTCAAGCTCAGAGTTAGCTTTCCCACGGTGCTGAAACTTGTAGCTGAAGAACCCCCCCTACCATAATGGAGACAGGCCTTCAAATATTTATACACAATTTTTATAAATTTCGGAGAGAAAAGTACTCTCGCTTGTAGAAGACACGGCAATTGTTACAGGTATACAAGACTTCCAGCGCATTTCTCTGCATCACTGCATCACTGCATCACTTACGTCGCGGAAGTGGATCCGGAATTGCATGTCACGGCCTAGATCAGCCTTGTAGCCTCGCACCTTCTCGACCTTCCAACAACCAAGCTACCGTATTTTGTGAGTCTGACAAACAATTGGCCACTAGAGTCAGACACCGACTTGACCTAAGCTTTTTTGTTCCTCCCGCCATGATTTTTGTTCCTTGTTTCTAAACCTCCACCCCAACATCCTCTTTCCAATCATGGCTCCCATGGCCATCGACGAGCCCGCCATCAAGGCGCCTGAGCAAAAGACATATCCTCCCGCCAAGATCTTCCCCGTCAAGGAGACGCGCTTCGAGAACTACATCGAACCTTCAAAGGATGGCCGCGAACGCGCACTGAAGCAGCCCAATAGCGCGGCCATCGTCATTGACAACGGTGAGCTTTGATCGCAAGGGGCTTGCGACAACCAGGAATTGACAGTTTGTCTATAGGATCTTCCGCCGTGCGCGCCGGTTGGTCTTTCGATTCGAAGCCGAGATTCAGCATTCCCCCGATTATGGCCAAGTATCGCGACCGAAAGCTAGGCAAGACTTTTTCTTTCGCTGGATCCGACTGCTATGCCGACACGACCGCGCGAGGTCATATTCGAGGTGCCTTCGAGGCTGGTACAGGAATTGTCAGCAACTGGGATGTTATGGAACATGTGCTGGATTATATCTTCCTTAAGCTGGGCATGAACGATGCAGATGGCGCTATTGAGGTTCCCATCGTCATGACAGAGGCTGTTGCCAATCTGCCATACTCAAGGAAATGTAGGTGGAGTGCCCCCTTCGCGCAAGCCTAGACTGACCTCTCAGCCATGACTGAAATCATCTTCGAATGTTATGGCGCGCCTTCGCTGGCCTACGGAATCGACTCTCTCTTCTCATACAGACACAACAAGGGCAAGACTGGTCTCGTAGTCTCATCATCCTACACATCGACACATGTAATCCCCGTATACAACTCAAAGGCTCTACTTGGCCAAGCCACACGATTAAATTGGGGAGGATATCATAATGCCGAATATCTTCTCAAGCTCATCAAACTCAAATACCCGGCCTTCGCTGGCAAGCTCAACGTCTCACAAGCAGAGCACATGCTCCTTGATCACGGCTATGTATCCCAGGACTACGACAACGAGCTCGCCGATTATCTTGAATGGACAGGTCTCGAGGACCGTGATATTGTCATGCAATATCCCTACACCGAAGAGGTGATTGTACAAAAGAGTGAAGAAGAGCTGGCCAGGATAGCGGAACGCAAGAAAGAGAGTGGTCGAAGATTACAACAACAGGCGGCAAAGATGCGCCTGGAGAAATTGATGAAGAAAGAGCAAGATTTGGAATATTACAAGAATCTCCAAAGAAACATCACCGACCAGACTAAGAAGGAGATTCGACGCCAGCTTGACAGCAACGATATTAAGGACGAGAACCAGTTGGAAAAAATCATCCGAGATCTAGAAAAGGCCATCAAGAAGGCCCGAACGAAGGATGTTGGTGGAGACCCCGAGGAGGAACAGGAACAGCCTAACTTTGATCTTCTTGACATCCCCGATGACCAACTTGACGAGGCCCAGATTAAGCAGAAGCGACAACAACGTCTACTCAAGTCAAACCACGAAGCTCGTGCTCGTGCTAAGGCCGAGAAGGAGGCCGAGAAGGCGCGCATCATCGAAGAAGAGCGTGCCGACACTGAGCGACGAGAGAATGATCTTGAGAACTGGCTCGACGAGAAGCGCCAGCGACGTGCCGAGACTCTACAGAAGATGAAGGAACGTGAGCGTTTGAAGCAAGATCTAGGCAACCGTAAATCTCTCGCCTCTCAGATCCGTATGAAGAGTATCGCCAACCTTGCCTCGGACAACCCGACCAAGAAGCGAAGACGCGGCGGAGATGATGACAATTTTGGTGCTGACGATGATGACTGGGGCGTCTACCGTCAGATCGCCGTAGGTGACAACAGCGATGATGAGCACGAGGAGGAAGACCTCCAATCGACACTCAAGTCACTAGAGCAGGACCTTTTGCGCTATGATCCTGACTTTGAGTATGAGCACACCCACGAAGCCCAGTCTGACTGGTCAAAATCTCTCCTGCACGCCTTTGCTCGAGGTCCCCGACCCTTCGACCCCTCCTCTCAAGCCGAGCTCAACCAGATCCATCTCAACGTTGAGCGAATCCGTGTTCCCGAGGTCGTCTTCCGTCCCTCCATCGCTGGTGTTGACCAGTCGGGCATTGTCGAGATTGCTGGTGACATTCTCAACCAGCGTCTTGGCAACGTTCCCAACCGCGATGATTTCCTGCGTGATGTCTTCTTGACAGGTGGTAACACCCTGTTCAAGAATTTTGATGACCGTGTTCGCGATGGTCTGCGCTCCCTCCTCCCTGCCGACTCACCCCTGACTGTGCGTCGTGCCGAGAACGCTTTGTTAGATGCTTGGAAGGGTGCTGCTGGATGGGCGGGAACTCCTGCTTGGAAGACGGCCAAGATCTCAAGAGAAGAATACCAAGAAAAGGGACCAGAGTATATCAAGGTAAGTTCAACTCAATATCCCTGAGATACTCATACTGATTGTTACAGGAACATGATATGGGCAACTCCTATGCGTAGATTGTGCAGTGATGTGGGTCAGGAGTCAAAAGCGGGCTGCTTTATGGACGGTAGATTAGGATGTTATTGTACTTTTACATGTTGCGTTAATCAAGGGTTTCCTCAGCCATCAAAGAAAGAATACACGCCAGATATTTCGGCAGCACACATCCAAGCTACTACTGTGTATACCACAACCATGTTTCCCAGAACACGCTTCTTATTTTAACTACCTAGTGGGAGACAGCTGGGCCGACCAAAAATCTGTCTGTGATATCATCCACATTCATCAAAGCCAAAGAAAAAGCAACAGGGCGAAAGGGTCACCGCAAAACTCGCCAGGGGATAACCCGCAAGATCAAGGATCCTTCGCTTGACTCAAACAGACCCGAACGCCTCTCTTTATAAAATTAATCATGGCAATCAGTTCCTCAACGCCTTGTAACAGTTGGAAAGTCCTCGGACACATGGATATCATGTGGTTAAACAGTCGGTTCTAGCGCTGGGGGTTCCTCGGAGTGTTGTAATTGCTTGTTGATCTCATCGGCAGTCCTTGTATCTTCGGCATTTGCCTCAGTCTTAAAATGCGCTGTGGGATACTGTTGACGCTCGATCTGTTCCTGAGCTGCAAGACCCGCCACAGCTTGCGCAACAGCTTCCAAAGGTGTTCCCACAGCTGAGTTGGTAGGCGCTGGCTCAGGATGAGGTGGTGGAGGAGCAGCTGTAGCTGGAGCCGATGCCGGTTGCGGAGGTTGAGAAAGGTTAACGTTGGGAGGGGGCGGGGGGTAGTCGCCCGACACATCAAACAATCGCGATTGCAAATGCAGGACATACTCTCTAAGCGCGTAATGTTCCGCCTGCATTGATTTGTAGTTTTGTTCCATCTCCGAATATTCGCGTACCTGCTGCTCGAGTTTTTTAATGTAGCCTTCTTTTCGCTGTCGGAATGCTCTCTGTTGATGAAACGTTAGCCAAACAGCTCGAAGGGAATATAGTTGTACCAGCTAATAAGCTCTCAATGGTGAACTCACTTGGGCGGCTCGGTTCTGTGCCGCGCGCTTTGATTGGGATAGCTCTCGCTTTGCTTTGCGACCGTCCCCTAGATGGTCTTCTGCCGATAAAGGAACTGGTGGCGCAGGAGCAATTGGGGCGGTTGATGGGCCAGCGGATGCGCCTGGACTATGCGCAGACGGTGGGACAATGGGCATCATGGTTGCGGTTGGTGCGTGGCTGCCTCGCGCGCGAAGATCGGGATGGATGTGAGCTTCAACTTCGCCTTTAGCGGCTATAGCTCGATGTTGGTCTTGGGGGCTGGACAAATGATCGAATCCATTCAACGACCGCGTAGAAGCGGGCTGTAGAGGTTGATGTCGAGGATCACGAGGTCCAGGAGGAGTGGGCGAGGACGGACTTGTCGCGTCGTGGCTCTGTAGGAGCTCGAGCTGTGCGCGCAGATGCTGCTGCTCTATTTGGAGGGGTCGGTGTTAGCCAATGCGCTGGGCAGCTACGTCAACAGTAATTGGACCAGACGCGAAACCGAAATGGTCGAGAACGAATATCTGATCCAACTGTCGAAGACAAGAAGCTCTAAGTGTATTGTATATGGATTGCGCAGGGACGCGACAGGGATGCTATTCAAATAGTAGAGAGATGCAAGGAGCTCTATGAATGTCGCGATGGACCAAGGCTAAGGTGAGGCGAAGTAGTACAGATAATGTTGTAGGTTCAAATGTGAACCAAGATGCGCTCGGACAAGGAAACGGACAAAGCAGAACAAGCAAGGAAAAGAGAGAAGAAGAGTTGTCTTGACTAACCTTGATTATTGGCGCCGCTGGCTGAGGAGTTCTGCATGCTTGAGCTCTGGGGGAGGAGAGTCTGACTCAGCATCCAAATAGTGACCCAGGGCGCGCGATGATGATTACTACGACGAGGGGGGACCTGACGCTGACTGACGGAGACGAGTGAGGAGAGACTGACAGCTTATGTAACCTGCCTGTACTGGATCCGTGGACCTTTTGAGTGCGAGCGTGCGTGTGAGTGGTGAGTAGTGATTAGGTCGGAAAATGGCGTGGCTGGGCCGGGGGATGCTTCTTCTCTCCGCTTGGACTGGGCCAGCTAGAGCAACCTAAACTTAGACGAGCTAGGCTGGTTTGATTATCGCTCGCTTGCTGCTTGTTCGCTTCTGCTTGTTTTTGGCTTTTTCGTCCCGCGAAGTTTGATGGCTTGTCGTTGTTACTGTACGGACGGAATTCGGAGCCGTCTCTTGTCTTGCCAGGATCAATTATCTTGCTCACTGAAGCAAGCGTAATGCGCTGACGACGATTTTTGCGGCTGATGCGGGAGCCCAAAAAAAAAATGCACACGCGGATCTCTTGTTCTCTTGCTTGTATTAGAGGGCAAGACAAGTAGAACTCTTTCAGCTGCGATCTTGTTGAAGCCTTAATTCCGGTAACAAAGACGCGCAAACTGAAGAAACAAGCTGCAGCTGGTACGGATGACGAAAGTCCGAATTTCGTGACCAACCCTAGTCAAAACAATGCACGATATTCCTTCACTAGGCAATTCTCTTCTCTATCCCGGTACCGGTAGTTCTGATACTGGCCGTGATGGGAATAAACGACGGTTCTGAGTCAAAAGATTGGACGAATTTGCTGACTGATGAGGAGGGGAGCGTTGTTGCAGTAGAGAAAATATTTGTCAGCGAAAAATCCGAGCAGACAAATGAAGCAAGGAGCTAGGACCACCTCAGGCATGCACGCACGCTACACCTGCACCTGCACCTGCACCTTCCTCGTGAGCTTGCTAGGTACCCCACTCGCGAGATAAATGTCCTATTCTGGAAAGTCCTGGGTTTCGAGCTTTGGGTGTTTTCGATCTTACATTCATGGCGTATAACGGGCAGATGAATACGACGTAGAGTCTAGCGGTAAAATCATGCATAATCACTAAACAGGTTGAACTACTAATTGATGAGGTAGGGTTCTTTTCCGCGTTCCCGATTGGCAATGAATAACAGAACCTTATTCCTTCTGGACACTGACACCCGACCCAATAAAAGATTACATACTCCGTACGGGCAATGGTGATTCCGTTCGCGCCATAACGCCTCTTTGGGATCAATTCTCTCATGCAGATTCATGTTTTTGACTGTCTTGTCTATGAAATGATTGACCGGGTATACTTCATAGCGACATATGCAAACTTCCAGATAGATCTTCGCTAGCGACCACGTTCTCTAATCCTCATGGAAAACATGGAATATCGTACTTTCAGGTTCAAGTTAATTTATTAATCCTCAAACAACCAAGGCCTTCTAGCTCATCTTTCTAGCTCATCCGTCTTGCTAGGTTTGTCCAATCGTTTGGACTCCTCTTCCGAGCATTCCGGCCCCTCATCAACAAGAGAAAAGGTTCAAAAGTACGAGCTATTCAGGCTTGGTCAAACTTCAAAGTCCATGGATTTACATCCTGTGATATAAAAGAGCCGACGGATGCAATGACTAATACTCCTTTAACCGTTATAGGCGCGTGTTATATCCAGCGAGGGTGTGCACTAGCTCAGGCTTCATCATAGTTACTGTATGATCATGGTTATTGTCATTGTCTGGTAGTATGTACTGTGACATCTTGTGTAGCCTCGTGAAGCTTTCTCGAAACCACCGTCTTGTTGTCGAACCTCTGGCCTCATCAGGATCAAACAACAAAGATGGTGAGGTGATACTAATATTTATTGAAAGCTGTCAGTGTTCAGCCACAGCTCGGGGACTATCTGGTTGTGTCACACATATGTTTAAGCACTCGAAATAGCATGACCAATCAGGAAACGACTATAACTAGATATTATTCTTATTACATTTTTAGATATTAATACTTACATAGAAATCCTGACAGTTGAGTTGAGTGTCCAAGATGTTAGTGGATACTTCATGGCACAACCAGTCCAGCCACATGATGGAAGTACTCACAATCCTCGCCACTCATCGCTCAGTCCTTTCTTTCAGCCTCATTCCAACCCACTATCACTCACAACCTCATCTCTCAGACCCTACGATGCGCCCTGTTCATATCTCATCTCGTCTCACAAATCTCTCCCGTTTTACTTCGACGATGGCTCAACCGCGATTCTCCGCTGGGACAGATGCTGCGAGTGTGACACCTGCCCTTAAAGCACTCACTTCCGATGGTGGACGATGGACACTCACCAAAGACGGAGCTGCTTTAGAACGACAGTTCAAATTTAAGACTTTTGCAAAGACATGGGTAAGTCTTCTGAAGTGGCGGGGTCTCAACCCCCTGAGATTGCGGTGGTGGCAAAGAAGTGAAAACATAGATGTGACTCAAGAACTAATTGGGCGCAGGACTTCATGACAGGAGTGTCTCTCCAATGCAAAATCAAGAACCATCATCCCGAATGGTCCAACGCAAGTCTTCTTCCTCTCTCATCTGTCACAGGTATCTAATTTTGCCAAAGGTGTATAACACGACCTTCATCCGCTGGACAACACATAACCCAGCTGGGCTCTCAGACAAAGATATTTCCATGGCTGCCCAATGCGACGCTCTCGCAGCGCAATTAGGCGAGCTGCCCCCGGAGCCGGAGACCCCAGCCGCAGCCGAAACCGCGGATCAAAGCTGTGCTATCCGTGGGTTGGCGGATCAAGCTGCTGGGGTGGCTGGAGACTGTTGTACGCCCAAGACCAAATAATGCGGGCGAGGCTGGTATGCGTGATGTAAGAAGTACTGTGTCAAAGCTAGAATGTTGCTGAACTGCACTCAGTTGGCTGGGAGGTCAGAAGGTCATTCGTGGCTAAGTGTTTTAGTCATAAAGTTTACATAGCCGGATATACGCGTCACTGCCATCATGATAAGGTGTCATGATACCGAGAGTAGCATAGATACTAAACAATTAGTAGGGTCAACGAACGATGTTGATTATTAAATATGTCTAAAGCCTCTCCAGGGCATGTTTTTGTATATACAAGCATAAAAAGTCGTTCTTAGTTAACATCCCCAACGCCATGCGAATGCTCGAGTCGCGAGTCTAGCGACGGAGACGATGTATGCTCGATGAGCGAACAGTCTAAGTCTTCATCATGATCAACACCCTCCTCGTTTTGTTTGGTCGTGGAATTTCTGGGTCGGACTCGATTCACCGCAATCGATTATCTGTCTTTCCAGATTTTCTCTACAGCACTCTATTGCTGCTTTTTGTTGGCCTTGATGGCAGCGAGCTTCTTCTCGCGGCGTCGTTTGTGAGCCTCGGCACCGGCCTCGGTGTCCAGGCAGTAGTCCCACCAGCGGAAGCTGGAGGCGTAGTTGCCGATGAACTTCTCGTGGTGAAGATCGTGGTGCTGGGCGCCGGCCCAGACGGGGAGGAAGTGGCGCAGACTCCAGGGGAAGTCGTAGCCGCTGTGGGAGTCGATGGCCTGGAAGAGACGGAGGACGATCCAGGTGTACATGGTGAAGAGGTGGAGCTCGCCGGTGATGGCAAGGAGGACAATGGGGCATCCGACGACACCAATGCCGAGGAGAGCGGTTTCGATAGGAGAAGCGTACTCAGCGGCGAGACCGAAAGGAGCAGAGTAGGTGTGGTGCATCTTGTGGATGGCCTTGTAGAGAGGACCGTAGTGCAGAGCACGGTGGAACCAGTAGTGCCAAGCATCCTCCATGACGAAGCAAATGGCAATCTGGAGAGCCATCTTCCAGACGGGAGGGAAAGGCACACCGTAGTCCATACCGAGGTAGGTAGCGATAGGATGGAAGAACCAGATCTGAGGAAGTTCGGCGGTGAAGTGGCTGATGAGAACAATGGCGGCGCAATCCCACTGCTCCTTGAGAGTAGGAACCTTTTGCTTCTGGATTCTGTATTTCTGGAAAAAGGGTATGTAGTCCATCATCATGTAGGGAATGCAGCGGCCGAAGTAGACGGCCTCGTGGAGGACGAAGCTCAGAATGCCGGTCGCGAGGGTATCGTTCTGCATCCAGAGGTACCAAGCCTGTGTCGAATGTTAGTATTGTTGTTGTGTTCGCGATGAGGACCGGGTTGGACATACGGCCCAGAGCTTCTCGAAAATGTTGAGCTGGACATTGTACTTGGAGACTTCCTCGAGGACAACAAAGTAGTCCTTGGTCTGGTTGAAGGTCGCGAAGGTGGTCGCGTTTCTATGAAAAGTCAGTGTTAGAAGTGTTGTTCAAAACATTGGCGCATCGATATCAGGGAGGATACTCACAGCGCTTCCATGGTGGAGGTAGTAAACTTATGGCAAAGTAGACTGAATAAGGGCCCTCTAGGGAAAGAAGAAAAGCACCAACTAGCACCAGGTCAAGTCAAGCAAGAGTCGTGGCTCTTGTTGTAGAAGAGGATGTTCAATGGAGGTGGTGAAAATGGAAAGGAGACAAGACGGCGGCTGTTGGGGAGGTTTTATCATTTCCTCGATCGCCCGGCCCAGAGAATCTCTAAAGGGGGGTCCCATCCAGAATGGTGGGCGCCGGCCTTGGCCATACGCCCACTTCTGGAAGCCAATTCACTAACTTTACGGAGATTTACTGAAAGAAAGCAAACGGACCACCTGCTCTTGCACCGTCGCAGTACGTACCGTTGCGAAAATTGCACAAGGGACGACGCCTCAACAGTGCATTGGCACACCTTGTAAGCCAAAGGTGGTAACGGAAATCTCCAAGCCCTGTGGCAGCTGGCCATTCACGACACAGGACCCCTGGGGCTTCTACTGGCCCGTGCCCGATACCAGATGGCAGCAAGAAATGGTTCCAGAATGAGGCCACTATCAAATTGTCCTTCCGGCATCCGGGCCCATTTACACGTCTTTGAACCAGTCAAAGCGAATACATATCGGTTTAACATTGTCACCGCTTCAAAATAATCGTATGTGTGTTTATCGACTTTACGGGGATCTCACGGGAATTTGAGGAAGCTTCTCAGATCATTTCAAGGTCCCTGACATCGTCCTTTTTTTTTTTTTCCTTGTCAAGGGTCCAGCTGTTATGAGGGGAACCGTCTCAACAGCCTGCCTCTTTTACACGCTGCCATTGAAAGCGGTGAAGATCGAAATCAGACCCAATTTGGCTATTGCCGCGACTTCTGATTGGTCTACACGCGATGGCTCTTATTCAGATTGAATTGATCTAGATTTCATCCTGTAACACAAAAATACACAGAGTGGTCATGTCTCACTGTCTGGACCATCCCTGTTAGAGGCATGTCCCTATTCTCATCATAACATGTGATTTTTACATTGAACGCGTCCTGTATAGATCAAGTGGCAACACAACCCAGGGATTTTCAGCCTAGGATCTATTAAACAAAGCATTGCCGTGAAAGCTCCATCGGGACGGCGCTCTCCCGGACGCGAGAGATTTGGAGAAAGTGGTGTGTTCTGGGCGGCGAGTTTAGAAGCGGCCTTTGCGGCAAAGATTCGAGTTAAATAAATACCCACCATTTGGGTGCCGATCGCGTCAGGGGAAAAGTACCAGATTATCAACCCGATCTACTGGGTCAGAGTCAGCCACCCCTTGCACTAGTCGCCCAGTTCCGATGATCTCATGAGGTGTGGCTCTTTTTCGTTTTCGGCTCTGGATTTTGGGAGCTCTGGCGTTCTTCTACGCCTCACCCGCTCGTCTTCGCTCGCTTGATGATGCTATTGTTCGATTTCCAGCGCTTAATGATTATCGCTTCACATGCGTTCTTTTTCATCCAATTAAGTCCCTTGCAATTGAAACACTTCTTTTTGAGAAAGTATGGTATGATCGATTTTGCATGTTTTGATATGCTCAATTGTTCGTTACCATGGATGAAATATGCATTCCAGTTTGGGGTTAGTGTATCGTACTCGGTGTAAACGATGAATCCGAATACGACGCCTATCCGACGCCGTCTAAAACGGAACATGTTTGAAATGCAGGACTGTAGGTTAACCTCGGATTTGTATCTTCAAGTTACTATGCCAGTGATGTATAAATGCTATCAAACATGTATCCAGCTATGGACACAATGAAGGTTGTTGCAGACAGGTGTCGTATTACATCTTGGTTTATCAGTCGTTGATAATTATAAAAGAACTGGCTTTCGTGATACTATTGAGTTCGCATGGCTATACATGAGAGTGAACTTCATCTCCTCAGCACAAGCTATCAACAAACATACGTTGACTACTGAATTCGGGTTCAACAGACATTTTATCAAGTGTTTATAATTATAAGCACATGCAACTGAAAATACTATTATTTGACATGACATTCTCTTACACAGGGCTGAGGCAAGATTTAATAGTGAGCTTGTACCGAATACGACTAATAAGCAGCCACACCTTCTTTTCGAGCTTTCCCTTTGTGAAACGTCACCCGGTGGTTGGGTCATTATCTATGCAATGCATTGTTGATGACCACCTGTGTAATTGATGAATACAGTGGGTGCCAGCCTTGACACCATTCAATCCCAATTGAAATCTGCATTTTGCAACAGTTTTGGTTGTTTTATGTACGTTGCCGGCTTGATCCGTGTCGCATGATGCAATAAAGGTTCCCCACATTTGCTCATCTCCCGCATTCGTGTTTTGGGGCTTGCACAAGCTCAAGCTCAAGCTTATCCATTCGTACTCACACTTCCAATCTCACCCTCGTCTCGCTTTCATCCGTCACGCGATTCGACGTCCGGCGCCAATTGTGCAGCCCTGCTCCGAGTTCTCCGTTGAACCCCCGTGACTCGGCGCTCCTCCCCCGGCTGTAAAGCTGCTACCACCGCCGTTGTCGTCGCCGTCGTTTGCGGAGCTTCTGCCGATTGTTCGGAGCTACCGTCCCGTATTGCTCCTCGTTATCCACGGCCTAGAGTTGCCCCCTGCAACTTCAGCCGCTGCCGACTGATGCTGTGTTTCATCCATCAGCCTTGTCGCTATCAGATCTAAGCAAGCTCATCCTTGGTCCTATCATGACGCTTGTCTCCGAGTTCGTCCACCTCACAACCTGGCCCTTGCTACTGCCCCTCATCTTACCTAATCCATCAAGTCACTAACCTTGCCTATAGTCAAGTACGGCGGCTTGATGCCTACCTTGACCGTCTCCCTGTTCTGTCCGAGGTAGCCTCTGAGGATGAACGATCAGAGACTGAAGAGCATGGGTTTGCTGTGGCTACTGCCTTCTCATCCCCTCGTCTCGATCATTTGCTTCGTACCATTCAATCGTTGAGTACTACCTCAACCTCGCAAGGCCTTCTACAAGCATGGCGTATCAGGGATCTCCTTGTGTCGTCCGATCTCCCTGCCTCCCCAGGTCTCTCAGTGAGAGAGGCTCAACCCAATGACGAGGTCAAGAGCCCATATGAAAATGAACTCGAGTGGCTGCTCGTGAGCAAAGCTACCATTCAACTGCATGGTGTCGTTCTTAACACGCTTCTGGACCAAATTGTTCCCCTCAACGATGACATTTGGTATTGGGATGATGTTTTAGGCTCGTATTCTTATAGCAGCCTCTATGCTGTCCAGACCTCACCTCTGCGTGTCTGGGCATGGTCCCAAGAAGTCTACACTGCAACCAAACTACGCGTTCAAGCTGGTTCTCTTCATCATGCCCCGGGTGAACTTGTGGATTCTACGACAATGGGTCTCACGCAGCAATGGACACAGTTTTATGGCCTTGTGAATGACAGCATTCGGGAACGATCAATTGCTAATATTCAACGGAGAGTTTTGTCGCCAGTCGCATTGTCTCGATCTGAAGCTCGACGCAAACAGGCACAGCTCAAGAAACTGCGTGAGATAACAGCAAGCGGTCTCGGTGTGTTAATGGATGAAGGTCTGCAATTTGGCCTTGACGACGACAAGGCTGAGCTTCAGGACCACCACGATCTCAAGGGTGTCGTCGAACGTAGCGTTGCGCTCATCGATATGGTTCTCAAGGAAGTTTCTACTCTGGATGTTAATATTGGCGACTTTGAGGATAAGGTCTTTGCTGGTGTCGAGGAAGATCCCGAGCTCTCGGTTCACATCGAAGATAGCAACACAGCAGATCGACCGGCTATTCTAGCCCGACGCCTCCTCACCATCATTGACAAGTCTCTTCCCGAACACCTTACTGCCATGCATGCTCTAGCAAAGGAAAATGGTCGACCCACTACTCTTATCCGTTATTGGCTCCCTACGATTGTCGGTCTTCTCTCTTCGACAACCATTTTACGTATTCTAGTCAACCGAAAGGCTGATATTATCGAGTGGTTCGTTGGATTTGGCGAGACTATTCGAGATTTCTGGTTCAACTGGGTTATCGAGCCGACATCAAAAATTATTTCGACTATTAGACACGACAAAAACAGTGAGATTGCTATCATGAGTAGGGACAGCCTCAAGGCCGACCGCGAGAGTCTCGAGCGTATGGTGGTGGATTTCGCCCTCGACAAGCCACACTTTGCCACTGAATCCGGAAGCGCCTTGACTGATGTCCAAATCGCTGATATCCGACACAAGGTTGCTGAAGGTGATGTTACCCCCGTACTGCGAGCATTTGAGAAGGACCTGCGAAGCCCCTTCATGGGCACCATCCGTGGAGACCTCGTTCGATCCCTCCTTATTCAAGTTCAAAAGACAAAGGTTGATCTTGAAGTTGCCATGACTGGAATTGACTCACTCCTGAAGAGTCAAGAGTTGGTCTTCGGTTTTATCGGTCTTACACCTGGTGTTCTCATCTCATACGCTATGTACCAATATCTCCGTGGTGTCTTTGGTGGTCGTTCTGGCCAACGTCAAACCCACAAGGCTGGCAAGGCCATCCGCGTTCTCCGCAACGTAGACCGTATTCTGTCTGAGGCCCGGCCTACAGAGACTAACCTTCTCTCGTACAAAGACCATGGTCTCCTGCTTTCTGAAGTTCATATTCTGAGGGATCTCGTTGATAAGCTCATGCCCCGTGAGATTGCCAGAGAATTCCTCGAGGACCTTGCTGATCTGTCCAACATGAAGGGTATTCAGCTACAGACCAGAGCATTGGAGCGTATCCGATGGGCTTATGCGAGGTGGCTTCATTGAGTCAGCTTTGCTGAGGGGTATTTATTATGCGTCTAACGATATCATGTATACTAGCCCTTACTCCATACACATATGTAGATTGCATCAACGAGTTATGATTAGATGTACCATATTGCTCTCTACATGTTGAGCTTTTCCACATACTGGGTTGGTACGACTGGGTGCCTACGCCCCCAAGAGCGTCGTATTGAGCCACAACGAACTAATATAAAGTGGTCCATCATGTTATCATAGCACATACGACCAAAGGTAG